>JABFQM010002527.1:0-14812 GCA_022816865.1 Zelostemma sp. ZL-2020 | reverse complement strand
GCGCGAAATTCAAATTGCTACATTGACATGAATTCTCTTGATTCTCTTAAAATAAGTTCAGAATAACAACAACAACAACAACATTGTGCAATCGCGCGCCCAACGGGCGCGCTAACCTCTTCTAGTGGCCGTAAAATGCACGAAACACGAAGTGCGCATGCGCCAAGATTCATTTTAGTCCGCGGAAAAAATGCGCCATCTCACGTCCGCTCTACAGTACTCAAAAGTCCACTTTTTGGGCTGATTTTGCAAAAAAATTATTCAACTCTTTTTTAGCTGATACTTTCTACAGCGTTGGCATTTCGCTTTTTGCTTTTTGCCAATGCTGTAGAGGAATGTTTTTGCACTTTCAAATCTGCAAATAAACGTATCCAACTTTATGTCACATTCAATATTTGAATCAGTTTCTACCATATTTCAATGAATTGCCACTTCGTGTTATGACTTTTTGAACTTTTACTGTCAAGCGAACTGTTTTAAAATATGAATAGTCTAAATTTCTCATAAATATTTTTTTCGAAAACGTATGCTATCGATTAAATATAAAAATTTCAGAATCGAAATCTTCCAGTGGTTGTTTTTTCAGAATGAATCGTTCACATCGAAGGCAGCTGTAAATTATACGTAGGTCAATAATGAAGAAACAATTTCTGAAATATCATTTTGGGGCTCTGTGACATAGTTTTACTAGATTTTTTTTGCTTCAAAGAATTTTTAAATATTCAAATTGTACTCTTTGATAACTCGATTTTATCTAATTGAGTTGAGTGGAAAATTGAATTGAAGTTTTAGCGGTCAAATTTACCCAATAACAAAATTAGTTTCTCAAAAATAAAACTTGGGAATAAAAGCCATGTAAAATGTGAATCGAATGGAACGATTGAAATTGTATAATACTACAGGTGAAAAAACTACAATAATTGAGTTTTTTAAATTCAGTCAAAAGCCGATTTGTCCCACTGTACCAGTTTCTACGTTGAATACGTGGAATATGTAAAAACTGGGACGGTCGGAAATGATCGATCGAAAAATTTTCCAGCATCTCAATTAATCCGACGATAAGCGATCGTAGCCGGTGAAATTTATTTGCTCCACGTCCCACTGCGAATTGACTTAGGTAAAATACGGTAAGTTTTTCACGGTGCATCATTAAGTAAGTTGGCTGATAAGACGATATCGCAAGATTTATGAAGCTCTTCCTGTTCGTCGCCAAAGATAAACCGTGCTCTTGCATTTTTCATTCTATACAGTGGCTGTCGAGAAATTACCAGAATGGCCGAACAGATGGCCGGGCTCCGTTGCCGCGGGGGCCAGGGAACGAACATTTTTCAGCGAAAAGTTATTCAGATATCGTGCCTCGCATTGCCGCACGTTTCACCGAACTTCATTTATTTCCGCGTGGCAAAGTTCCAGCCCGGGAAAAACTATCGGTGAATTTTCAATTTGCCATTAATTACGATGTTGCATCAATCGTTTACGTGAGACATTTTTCAAAGGTTTACGTGAAAATTTTTCTTCGAAATGATAAGTACCACTAAGTAGAAAAAACGTTGGCCGAAGCGAACGCACTTATGGCTGGTAATGATTTAATCTGACGAACTCGCGAGACCGAGGATTTTGTAATTATAGTGCAACAAGTGAGTAAGCCCTGGGTTAATTAAATTTCGTGTGTTCCCAACGATGAAACAATGCTCGCCGAAGCTTCGGGTAATATCCGTAAACTATCCCGGGTAGCATGGAAAGCTGGGCAATTTCGTAGACAATTTCGTAAGCGAAAGTTCGCTGTAGCTTTATTTTCGCCTGGGCAAAACAGCCGCGCCCGCGGGGGCAAGAAACGAGAGCTTCGCTCGCCATATATCCCCGACCGAAAATCTCATCGAGAGCTTCATTCTCATTCCGTGCGTGATTCTCGCAACGGTGGACGAGATTTTCCCGCTTGCAAGGGCCTCATTGTCGTACCGGCTATACTTTAGCCGTGTCATATATATATGCGCTACAGCGCAACTATACGAGACACCTAAAGTTTCGTTTACGGCAGGCTTGTTGTTGTTACGGCGGGCCAACGATTCCGGCCACGATAAAGACGTCGGCAAGCTACGAAGATGTATCAACTGTTTTTCCCCGGCAACGTATTGTAATCGTTCACGTATTTATGAGCTGTAAGGTTACGCGCGTTTTCGTATACACCTTACAATGCTCGATAGCCGAGCGTGTTTCTGAGGCGCAGACTCATATTTCATATATCCCCCAGCACAAGTTTCTGATGAAGCCAATACAGCTTTTGAGAAACAGAGAGAAAGAGAAAAAGAAAAAAGGAAAACGAGATGAACAAACGAACGAGAGCAGCTCTCCTTTCAACATCGAAGAAAGAAAGTTTCACGGAAAGAAATTTTCGAGTCCCGAAACTTGATACTCCTCGCGATTCTCCGGGAGTTGGGATTTTATTAATAATCGATATTTTCCTGGGCAACGTTTCGAATTAAATCACGAATTCGAGCGTCGTATCTCAATACCATTTTCCATTTAAACTCGGCGATAAGTTCAATCGGCGATAACGACGTTTCTCCCAATAACCCCGATGGCTCGTAAGAAAAGAAATCTCCGGAAGCGGAGAGAAGTCCTCGAGTCGGCCAAAGTCCCGTCACGTGCCGAAGGAAAGTCCCAATCTTCCGACGAGTTGCAGCAGCTCTTCTCTCAAACTCAATTATCCCATCTGCCAAAAACAGCGGGCCCGATTAACAACTCGACGATTACCCGCGTCATTCTCGAGGCCATCGAACGTCAGTCGGCAATGACGTGGTCAGTGGTCGCGCGCGCGCGCATCCAAGTACATAGGCCGTTCGGGAATTGATAATATTTTATGTGATAATATTAGCACGCTCGACACGTTCGCATTCTATTCAAATCATGCTTCAGTGCTCGAGAGGGAGTCGTCGAGTGGGGTGTTGGCAGAAACCCTAGAACCAGATCCACTCGATAATACCAATTCCAGCATTTACCTCGAAGAGCTACAGCCTCGTCAAAATCAAGAGGATGTCACTATTAATTAATTACTCATTCTCCCTTCTATTACAATGGGATCTTCGGCAGAAAACAGTGTCTTACAGTGGCTTCCCGGGGGAATAATAATTAAACCTGATCAGGTTCAAATTGTTCCCAGGTTGAGACAATAATTATTGTCATCATTTCTGGTTATTATTTCGACAAATTTAAAGACAAGCTGGAAAATCCTCCTCCTCCTTTTTTCAAAAGAGAACGGAATGAAAGAGGATCGCAAAGTTGATAAACTAAATACACGGCACACGCGCGCGCGTTATACCATGAGATCGATGCGAACGAACGCAACGTGCATGAAATCCAAGCCGCGGAATTGGCACTCGTCGAATCTATGTTTGTCGGGAAATCTTCTTAGCCTCTTTCCTCATCCGTACCGAAACACGAAGTTTAACGTGGAAACTCAACTTGGCTTTCGGATACGAAAATTCATGAGGCGAGATATTCGTTGATCGAGACCAATGAAATCTTTTCACAGCATAAAAGAACGAAAATAAGGCACGACGAATAAAATTCATTCAATTCATCCGTTAACGATTGCAACGCACGAGGCACTTGCTGGTCACTTGTGGGCAGTTGACCCAGGCTTCTCATTGACCCCGGCAAGGTTCGTTCGTATGCCGGTAGCCGGGGCCAGCCCCACGCTCTTACAAACTTCGCTAGCATTAACTCCGAGATCGTGGCGCACGTCTTCGAAATTCAAGATGCGTAGCTCGAAATAACGCTAAAAATTTGCAAATTACTCAAACCAACTTTTCGAGTATATCTCTGTAATGAAACGGAAAGATGGATTGTGGCGTGCGGGAAATGCACACTGTACCGTGATCGGACACGCTCTAAATTGTGATCGGACAAAAAAAGTAAGAGTCTATTTACATATTCAACGCGTGTTATTGTCGCCGGTAGTAAATGACACTTGGATTTCACGCGAATTTAGCAACAGGCGACTGGTTATGATTTATGAATGAAAACAAGCCTCGGTGAATTTGGTTTACTTACTTTCGACGCTTTTGACGTTTCACGGCGCGTGACTTTTCCTTGCGCTGCGCCGTACGTGTCAGAAAACGTCTTCACCTCCGAACGCTGTGAAACTATGTATATATTATGTTTTTCCACAGGATATGAAAAGCCCCTTTTAAAACAACTTTTCCTCGTGATTTTTGCATGACGGTGACTTTAATCCACGATTTACATCTCGGAAACTGTTCATCTCGTTTGGCTAGTGTTCTATGTTCCATTTCCGGCGGTGTTCGTATTGCTTCAAGTGGCTTCTCATAAAATGGAATAAAGTTCGAGCATCAAGTCGAAGCACCTGTAGATACGAGGTTTTCCAGGCATTGATCAAACGCAATTTTGGCCTTTACGATGCTCTCGAGCGAAATGGAAAACTTGACGGACCGGAGTATAATTTCGGTTAATTTTTGCATACGCAAATTGTGTATCATATGCTTCAAAAACGTCGCGTTGAAATATGCCACACACGAGCGTCGCACATTGAGGGAAAATGTAAGCTAGAGAAGTTGCGGTATTCGTCAACTACGAAATGCGACACAATTAAATGAAGATTGCGTGACAACAAGCTACGCAAATGCTCGACAAGCACGACGGCAGGGAATGTTTTCGAGAATCTCTGTGGCATATTTTTGGCAACTCGCGTAGTTCGCTTGAATTCGCATCATCAAACAACGATTTATCGACTTTTGGCAGGCTCAGCAAAAATCCAGATTAAAGCCGCTCACGGGTATTGCATCCGAATTGAAAGCATTTTTTTGCGACGCTCTTGAATGAATCCTGTAGTGGAATTTTTTCAGTCATAAAAAAGAAGCGGCGACGCGTCGTTTAATATTGTGAATTTAGCATTTCTTGAAATTCAAGTCGACTGATAAAACGTTGCTTGCGTTAATTAGAGAGTAGTAATTTGAAATCAGTCATTTTCTCGAGTGAATAAACATGGTGTATAATTAAAGAAACGCCGGGCTTGAAACTTTTGCATGCTGGAAATGCAAAATGATGCAGGACGTCGCACTCGACATGATTGCACTCACGAGAAATAAAAAAATCATTTCAATTAGAAGCTCAAAAAAGAGTTGAGCTTATGTTGAATATGCTGCGTGCCGGCGCATTGAAAGTACGGTTTGATTGCTCAAAACAAATTTTGTGCACTGTGAATTAGAATAAAATGTTTGTCTGCTACATCAGATTCTCATTTCATCGGAATTCGTCCTCGATAGGGCTGGTTATTTTCGTTTAATATTATTCGTTGAATATTATCGCATATTTATCGTCATCGTCATCTCTTGCCAAACTTTATCTTAGCATTTAATTCGTACTCGTAAAAAATATCTTATCAGTGCACTTACCTTAGATTCTCGTTCCGAATCGAAGTTCACAATTTTACCCGTTGTTTGCAGCTGCATTAAGAACGTTTTTCCAATTCGCTTGACGATGAAAAGATGAAAATTAAAATTTTTATTGCATAAATCTATTTTGACTTCAAGTACATATTGATAAAAATAAATTAATATGAAATGAGCAGGGGAAAGATTCAAACCCCGCGAGGCCTACTTGAATTATGTCACAAACTATTCAAACCATTTGCTTCAATTTAAAATCATTAAAACGCATTGATCTTAAAAGTTCTTTTCAAGAAAAGTTTGTTTTTTGATATGAACGGTAAACTTTTCACGCGCTTCATTATTTTTAGGTATCCCATATCCCATATAAGTTGTACGATTGACTTGTACGAAGTGAAAAAACGCCCTTTAATTTTTATCAAACAAATGAGAATTTAAAAAAAATATGTTCCACCTAAAATGTATGATTTTCACAGACACGAAAAGTCACGAGGCGTCAATGTTTTCACGGCGTGTTAAAAAGACAAGTGCTTGCATAAAAATTCCAGCAAGAGCATCGCGTGCTATCGACTTTCGCAAAATGGATATCCGCATCCTTGTTTATCATCGCGCAATAAATCCCGTCGGCTAAACGCGGCACTTCACTTTGCATAACGAGAAATGCGTTTATTTGAAAAAGATAAAGAACATTTTTCGCCTTACAAATATGTAGTATTACATTAAAAAGTATTGCGTGAACGCTGCATCACCATTTCATATAATCGCTATCACATAAACGCCCCAGAAAAGCTCGGATTTATCATTTCCGGGATTCCCTCGAATGCAGAAAATACACTCGGAAAATAGTTTTGTATGTTTCGTCGAATTTTCATCGACGAGACTACATAATAATATATATTATTATCCTCATTCTTATTTCGACATTAGGAAGAGATGGACAGTTGATTAATTATATTGCACATTTTTCAAATTACATTTCTATTTATAAGTTTTATTTTATTGAGAAGAGTTTCCCGAATTTAATGATTTTAGGCACTTTTGAAAAATAAATACTACGAGGTTTGCAGCCCTCAAATCAATGTGGAGCCGACATTGAAAACGAGAGCATGAGAATCAACTGTAATTAATTTGTTTGTTTTTTAAGAATAAAAATTAATGTCAAATTAAAATTACTAATCTTTTTGAGATTTGTGACATTATCCGTTGAAATTATAATATGTAAAAATATAGTAAGTGTAACAAATATGAGCGGTCATTCGAAGAGTCAATAATAATTATTGCATCGCTATAACAAAAAAGTGGAGTTTAGTTCAGGAAAATAGCGTGTTCCAACAAAGATAGCTTCATCTGCCAAAGTAGGTCTCGCGAGCGACGCAACGGGTTCTATAATTCTAATAGACAAAAAGCATAAAAGTCGCGAGAGTCGAACAAAAGCCTCACCGCAGAAGCGAGATTTCTCGCGAAGAAAAAAAGGGTTCGACTTACGAAACACATAATAGTCGAGAAACTGGAGTGTGAAATATGTCGAGTCAAAAGATTGACGAAACGCGTCGCGTAAAAATTACGATTCGCCGGTCTTGCCTCTTTCTCAAGGAAAAAAGCCAAAGGGAAAATTGAATCGCGTCCACGGTAAAAACTTTTGCTCCGTGGCTCTCGAAAAATGGCATTATTTGCATCTTACGCGCTCGATGCAATTGCATTCCGAGTGTATTTCCGACGAGGCAGACCAGAGCCCAAAGTGTTCAGCATGAAGCACCCTGCGATTCCTCGTTCAGTTCCTTATTTCTTATCTCGTCTCGACTCCGAGTCTGTTTCTTTATTTACTTCACCATGGATGGAATTATATCCTGACTCGATCTAACCGCACTCGGAATGATTACTCTGTAATCACTCTGGGAAAAAAGGAACGAAAAAAAGCTGCGACACGGAAAAGTTCTTTACCCTTGTTTCGTCGCGGTTATTTTTCTTTTCGTTGATAAAAGCGGCGCATGCAATTTGTTAAAAGCTCATCTAAATAATCACAAAGCGAAGGTTGTCTTATCCGCGAGGGTAAAGCTGCAGCCGTGGGAAATTTGTCGTCGGGCCGATAAACACCTCCGAGATGGTCGTTAGGATTCAGGGATTCGAGGATTCGAGGATTCGAGGACTCAAGAGGACGCGAGAACCGGTGACAGTCGCTCGTGCCAGTTTTTACGAGCTCGTCTGCATTTTATCGACGCGAATGAGATACTAGGCAAGAGAGGAGTCCCGCGAGAGAAAGCTGGAAGACGAGACGGAGAGTGTCGACGGTAAATAAACTCAAGAGTAGAGACCGTAGAGACGATGGTTTGAAGGCAAAACGAGGATCCTCGTGCACGTGCAGCTTCTCTTGCTGCTGCTGCTGCTGCTTCTGTTGCTCGATTTTTATGAAAGGGGACACGCTCGTTTGAAGAACACCGGAAACATTCGGGAGGATCCCGAAAAGAGTTGAAAATGAAGAGTAAAAAAAGGGAATAAAACGAGAGTCAAGGTAGCTATCAAACCGCGAATTTTCCGCCAAGAGACGCGCCAGTAAAATCAGCATTTTTGCGGAATAAACCGCAGCTTTCTGTCAACTCGTAAAAGTCGTAAAAGTTGGAAAGCCACTTTCTCCCGGATCCGTCACAAACTCGATGACTACGGAAAACTCTTTTCGATCGCAATAAAGAAAAAATCATGAAATTTCCGTTTCAAAGCGAAAGCGGAAAAATTCATCGCAACATCGGGCTTATACTTTGAGCTGCGCGGCGCATTGAACGAAGCGGACGCTAATTACGTTTTCTCGGGTTTCGGAATCGCTTCATCCGCCAACACGAAACGCATTAATTCGCATGTAAGCTCGACTAGGCTTCATAAATGGAACACCTGGGCTTGTCTGCGCAATTAATTATTTGTTCCAAGTTCAATCAGAGTGAATGGGTGAAGAGGGGGGAGAATGAGGGGGGGGGCGACGGGTGCGGCCGACGAAATAGAATCTGCCGCAAGTGAATCATCGAAATCCAAATCGATTAAAAAGCCATCAAGCGCCGACCTCAGAAAAACCCATCCAATCGATCACATTTTTCTGCAATTCTGCTTCAGTTACGAATAAATCTGTTTCCAATAATTACTATGAAACTTGAAATACAGCTTTTCAATGCATGAATAAACGGAAAATTCAAAATTACACAAGCTTTTTCCACCACTCCTGAGTGTGGAACCCCGTGACATTGAACACTTCAATGATCCATAACAATAGTTATTAACATTAATTTTCAAGTAGTGGAACTTCTTTTACGATCTCCCTGATGTTTAATATCTTCTCTAAAAAAAATGGAGTCATACTTGGATTGTTCATTGAATAAGGTTCAAGAAAGGAGTAAATCCGAATGTTGAAACAAACACGGGAAATCACAGTTGCTGAACTGTCCGCAGGATAAATTTGAGGCAATTATAATATGCACAAGTACCAAAAAACCTATTGTCAATTTGTTATGAATGACGGAGTGATGGAATTTTTTCATTTTATAAAATTATAAAATCATAAATTCTTTTCAAACTCTCGACATACCATGAGATTATAATAAACTTTATTGAATGAAAACATTTGTCGCAACATAAATAGTAACTTGCGTGTGTATGTTATTATTTGACTTTCCCCGCGGGACATTGATCAAACTAATTAATGATACAAGACGAGAAAGTTTCCGAAATTATGAAAAGTATTCTTTCACTAGTGCCTTCATTAAAATAACATTAAAATAAAATTGATATTTTTATCTCTCGAAAAAGTGATTTCGCGATAAAAATAGCGAACGAATTTAAACGAAGAAATGTTCAAGTTCACAGTCATTAACGATTTTAGCTTTATTTGCGCAATAATAAGAACAAAGTGATTAAATCAAGTCGATTCCAACTGTTCAATCATCAAAATATCAATATTAAAAAAATAGATACTAATATCCTTGACGATGTAATATATGTATATACATGTATATATATATCCTCCGACGAAAAGAAACGTCTTGCAGTATTCTGAGCTACACCAAAAAAGCTCACAAGATGACGTTTTTCCCTGTGATTCTATTTCTAACTTTGTCATCGTGGAATGCTGCCCTCGCCATCCCTCAACGTGAGTAATTTAAATTTAAGTTCGAAAAGCCAAACTTGGATTTGGCAAAGTGATAAAACACTTTTATCGGATTTAGCGACAGTAGCGCCGGGACCAGTTGTCACCGAACTCGCCCAAGCCGGAGAATTTTCTTTCTACGCATCTGTAAAATGGTATACCGGCAAACACTTGTGCTCCGCCGCTCTAATCAGCTCCATACTCGCGGTGACGTCGGCCCACTGCGTGCTCTCTTTCAAAGACAAGCCTCTTGTGTACCTCTCCCTCGGGCCGAATTTCCGACACCAGGCATATACAATCAACATTGCCAAAATTATCATTCATCCCTTGTACAAAGGACAAGCGAATCTTCATCAGCATGACATTGCTGTTCTCAAGGTATACAGTGTACACGTGTACAATAAGTCAGTTCATTCGCCCTGCTAATCCGAACATGTTAATATTAAGAACTTAAACTTCTGCGTAGCTCTCCGGGCATGTTTTAACCAAGGCGATGAGCCTGGCACCGATCGCGCTTCCAGAAACAGATATTCACTTTGGCGCGCGATTCACCGCCCTTGGGTTCGATGCAAAGATGAAAGTTGTACACAAATTCTCAGGAATGGCAATGGACAGAAACAATTGCAAAAATTATGTTCAGTCTTATCACATGGACAAATCACAGTTCTGCTTGGTCCCTTCGTACGGAGCATCGAGTTGTAGATTGGTGAGTGACGTTGCGCAACTTGGCTTGAGTTTGGAAAAACTGATTGGATATATACGGAATGATTTCAGAGCGACAGTACCAGTCTGTTGATGAGTCCAGATGGCTGCCTTGTGGGTATTTCCGCTTACCACCCATGTAAAAACGGATGGAGTAACGTGTTCACCAATGTTTTCCATAACATGAATTTCATCGTCCAAGTTGCAAAGATTCACGCGCATTATCCTGATGCTCCATCATCTTCGGCCCCAAATAATCATGCGAATGACGATGAAAAAGCGTCCGGTTCTGCCAGCGGCAGCTCTCATGCCACATCTTCCGGTGGATCTATCGACGCTCATAGTAAAGTTTCAACTTCGGACCACGATACTTCTGGAACATCTGCCAAAAATACCAGTGGAGCTACAAATTCTGTCGCGAACGGCTCTGGAAGTGTCGGCAGTGATAATGAAGCTTCGAGTACGTGTCCAATGCGGACATGGATCTGCCGACGGTAATTCCAATAATAATGCTTCAATCACGAATAATTCCGGATTGCCTAATTCCGTGCAATCCGAAAATTCTGCCACCGCTACTGTTAAACGTCCTGGTATTCAATAGATAATGCAGAAGCTAACAAGAGGCGACAATATTATGATGCTTAAATTTTTGCACACTCAATTGTCATTCCCAGGAAATGATTCTCAGGCCTGAATTCAGCTTTATTGGATCTCATTTTCATCCTAACCTGAACCTGAGGGCCTAACTGAAGCAAAAAAGGCTGAAAAACTTTGTACATTCTTTGGGACATTTTATTCATCAAATCAACAAAACGTTTCGTCAAGTATGAAAGAAATAGTTCAGGTCTAATCGGCGGACTCAATCGGATTTGATCGCTACAATGAAATCTGATTAGCACTGGTCATGCGTGGACGAAAATGAGCGGTCGCATCGAGTCCAGACAGACCTGAAACATTTCCCGTGATATTTCAAACAAGATTCGACTCATCTTGAAGAGCTTTTTTCCTGGCATCAAGAGAGTTATCTCGACCGCGGTCTTCGAGACGCATTCATGCGTCTTTACGCAAGAGATTCGATCTTCGTTCAAATGGATCGTTCGAAAAGTGCGCGAGGAATGATTTTACTTCTGTGATTTCGGTCGGAAATTCCCTTGAGTTGCCTAGTTCTATCGTTAGTGGTTTCGATGCTTCGGCGTCCATGAAACGACAAACGGCGTTCCCAGAGGTGTAAGGACGGATTCTATAGATCCAGCTCATTAGACACCTTCTACTCCCAGTCAAGCTCGGTTGCCATTTCTGCTCAAATGGAAACTGTGGGACTTTCTAAGTATCGACCGGTGTTCGAACTGACGAGACATCGCCGGGCCATCGTAGCTGCTGATTAGAATTATTATCACGATGCTTTTTCTAGGATCAGGCTCTTAACGGGGTTAACCCGGAGCAATATTATCGAATGGTTCAGAGGAAAACAAAAAGAATGTCATCAATTGAGAACTATGGTATACATAGTTAAAAAAGCTTTTGTTTCTGTTGGGTGTAATTTATGCTCAATATTCTAGTTTAGGCAACCTTGCTAATAAATTTATGTTTCGGAGTTGTAGTTTTCATTGACTATTCCCTATTTTCATAACGAAATGTGAATCTCTATATCGAATACGATTGGAAAAAAAAAATATACCAAAGATGAAGTTACTAAAAATATCATTTTCTTCATATGCTTAGATATATTTAAATTGAAATGTCACACTTTGATCCTGTCGAATGGCATTGTCCCTGTTTGTTTCAGATTTTGAAAAGAGGTCGAAACATCAATTTAACAATGATGGACATTAATTTAACACTTTTTCTTTTCTGCTCCTTCTCGCAAAAATTGAATTCTTACATTCTTATTTTCCTGAATATCCTGAATATTTTTTTAAAAATATGTGTTCGTAATTCCTAGTAACTTTTCGTACGATTGAAACATAATTAATTTCCTCCTTATCAGTTTTTCAGAATTATCCGAGTGAGCAAATTATTATTCATTGAAATATCAATTTAGAAGCATGCTCTACACACGCGATTGATTAGAAGTAGAAGATTATGTTCTTTGAACTTTGCGTTTTACCTTCAGGTAAGGTAGAAAATGTTTTTCTCAAAGGACATCAATGCAGTGCCATCTACATCAGACTTTCAACTTACAAAAATCTAAAATTATAATTCTTCAAAGTATAATAATTGAATTGCCGAGAATGAATTTGCAAATCACTAAATGTAACAACAATTTTATAACAAAACAAAATAATACCAAGAGCATTGAAAATTCGAAAAAATCAAACTAGAAATATCTAGAATAGGAATCCTATTTCTTTTACAACAAAATAATTATTGCATCGAAGCCAAAAATTTATTAACATTTTTTCAAAGGTGTATTTTCTCCCCCAATAGAACACGTCGATCAATACAAGAACAAAAGCTATGTGTCGCCGATAAGGTGGAAATTCTCGTTATACTTGGAAGTTGATAATGTAGATCCCTTGGAAGCTGATTAAACATTGCAAAAGTCGATTCAAGAAGTTTAATTGATGTTAATTGCATAATTTAAAGGGTACGAGAGACAGAGAGCGAGCAAGAGAGAGAGCATGCACGTGAATCGTTGCCAAGTCAAACGAGCCAAAGATCAACGTATCATTCCATTCGCTACTCGCGAGCGCGGCTTTACCAACAATTGCCAATGGCAATGCGACCTTAACGCCAGTCACTCGCGAGGTCGAAGATTCGCTAACCCAGATTTAAACTCCAGCTAATCATTTTGTTTTTCTCGTGAAATTTGAACCCTAAAATAGAAAGAATAGCCACACTGCAAATTGCATTTTTGATGCTCAAATAATTTTTGTCGATTTTCGTCGAATAACATTGAATTTACCATGAAAATAATAACAATTTAAGCCGACATTTCTTTCATTATTTCAAATCCAACAATAAGCAATATAAAGCAATTCCAAAAATGAAGGACAATTTTTTGAAACGTGAATAATTGTGAAACTAATCGCAGTTTTCGAGAAGCAACGCCTAATGGATTCTTCTCCTTTGTAAAATAAGCTTGTCATCATCAGCAAGAAGAAATCAGCGATGCGAATCGACTTGATCGCGCCAGCCGAGACCGACCTTCTTCTGCAATTTCTGCACTCGAGTCATGAGATTGTTATTAATTTTACCCGGCAACATAATAATACTTCTCTCCATAAAAAGCACTCATGGGGCATTAATTTTCATAAACGATTTTTCTCTCGGAAGAAAGTTTTTTATTATACTCCACTTACATCGACAAAGCAACTTGGCAACTTGACGACTTTTTCTTTTCAAACGACATTTCTCATTAAAATTTCGCGTGCACTCGTTTCCCTCGTAATTTGGGAGGAAACAAAAGACGAAATTCGCAATTTTCGACAATAATTATTACAACTCCTGTAAAAGTAGGGGAAAACAAAAGTCGAAAAACTCACCTCGGATGTGGGAACGAAGGCACTGGGTCCGTCAAAGGCTGACTCCGGTACTGGAAGTCCTCTATCCTGTAAGCCAAATGTAACAAGGGCGTAATTCATACGAATCTATGTAGTGTTGAGAACATAGCCCGGCTAGCTCAGTCGGTAGAGCATGAGACTCTTAATCTCAGGGTCGTGGGTTCGAGCCCCACGTTGGGCGACTTTTTTTTCTCTAATTCGGCTATAACCGAAAACTAACTCATTAACACGAATAAACTTAATTCCAATAGCTAGCTGTTACTCCCCAAAAAATGATTCGATATTGTCATTTCCCATGTGAAATTTTAATTGCTTTTGTGTGTGTTTGTTGTCGCATGATACGATGATAAAATAACCATTGTTTTAACATACAAAAATGTTGAATTCGATGTAAATGTGTAATACTTGCAAAGGTGAAAAAGTAATTGCAATCGAACATAAAAACGTGATATTTATTTGAACATTATTGCAACCTATACCGTTGCAGTAAGTAACTGTAATTAATTATGAATTATGTAATTATTCCTGAAGATAAAATGAAATTTCGAAATTTCTCGTTTTCACGAAACGTTGGTTTAAAATAAAAGTTTTTCCATACTCCTATCTTGAAAAGGGAAGATCCAATAAATTGCGTCCAAGTCCCATTGTGTAAAAGAAATAAAAAATACGGCGCGTGTCCGGGACACACGATTGAAGTTATACTTCTTTTTTGGGAAATGTCCGCGTGTGTGGAAGTCGTCTGAATCATTGAATTCATTTTGTATTGAATTCGGTAAAATTAAAGAATTTCGAAATTTTATGTTAATGTACAAAAAAAGAAAAAATATGTATGTATAATAGTACATTACGCTGCTAGGGCCTCGAAGTTCTTTTAATTTCGAGGGTCTTTTGTTGTATCCGAGACATCGACTCGGGCGCCCCTGCGGGGCACCCTCGTCAATGTCTCGGATACAACAAAAGATCCTAGGAATTAAAAGATTCGAGGCTCGTAGCGCGTACAATATTTTTTTGAAAAAAGTGCGTGAAAAGGCGCTTTTTGTGCCGAAAGCGCAACGTTGAACATCTGTTTTTCG
>JABFQM010002526.1:0-14799 GCA_022816865.1 Zelostemma sp. ZL-2020 | reverse complement strand
ATAGACAATTCCGAAAAAATCTGATAAACTGAAAAGCAGATGAAAATTAGTTTCCACGATTAAAACTAATGTTCATTCAACCTTTTTTGCATAAGGTTGAATAAAGCGACAAAATTGGTTTCTTGACGAAATTTCCCAGTTTTCATAATACAATTATCTTTTTCCAGAAATACGTGAGCGAAGGATCAACAGTGCGAGACTGTGTGCCGACGTGTGCTGAAAAGGGTAAGCACTTTAGAATACATTTTTAAAATTTTCTTAAAAGTTTTACCTCCACTCAAGTTTTTACCGCAGAAAAAATTGTATTTCACTTATACTTGTTTGAGGAATTTTGAAATGAGGTTCAAATATTGCAATACCCTAATGGAAAGCAATCCAAATAAAAGCGCATACCATAATATATATAGTTATTCGACAAAAAAGCTTCAAATTCTATAGCGTGTGCAAGCCAGTACATGATGGTAAATTTGATCCAGCAAGTCTGGCATTTAGATTGACCTAAATGTATTTACACGATGGAGAACATGGGCCTTTTTTACCACGTCTGTTCGATATGTACGTATGCTATCACTTTGAGAACGCAGACGTAGATGAGTCTTCCGAGACGAGTGAAATATCCGGCGTAGACTCGACTGAAATTCGTTGGTAAAGATGCATCTTTCGTAACTCTCTTGAGAAATGGAGAAGCCGTCTCGATCGGCGAGAGGGTTTTCCGTACGAATTCGATGGAATTCGATAGGTCGGTTATCTTTCGGATGCAACAATAGTCATTTTACTCCAGCAAGAGGCAAAAATATTCACTTTAGTGACGATCCCTCCAAACGAAATTAAAACCACCGTTTTATCAATGTTTAAAATTTCTTTTATTTTTCTTAGCTTTCGACCTTTGTTTTTAGGTACTCTCAGAGAATCTGTATATAAAAAAACCAAATTTTAGGACTAGTTAGTCCACGCAAAATTTAGAAATAAACTATTAATAAACAATTATCAACTTATCAACGGTAACACGGTATCGCATCGGTCTTGTTCTTAATACAGAGTGAAATTTCAATTGTACTCGACACACCTAATTAAAAAGCGTAACTTGAATTCAATTCTGTCAGAAAACCATAGAATTAATGTGTCAAAGATGTCAATTTTAATGATAAAATTGAAATTGCACTACTGTAAAACTCACAACAAAAAATTACTTGAGAAAGAAGTTTCTCGCGTCAATGAACGATACGTAATGTCGTTAGTCTGACCAAAAATTGTTTATAAACTCCTTCAATCTTATTTTTCGTAGTCAGTGTCTATGTATATTTCACAGGGATCGTCACTAAAATGAATATTACTTTTGCCCGAACGCACCAATACGTGTAAGATGCAAAAACATCAAATCTACTTGACGTGCTTTTTTCTTAAACCATTGAATGCATCCACTCAAATTAGACAATTAACACTTCGTTCGACATATTTTTCATGTATTTCAATACATGACAAAACTTCTTGGCGAACTTTTAATAAAGTATTTCGATTTGTAAGGAGGAGGAAAACCTCAGCGATGGGAAGTTGCAATGCAAAATTCGTTAATCAGATAAGCAGTTTTCGCGAAGAGTTTCGAACGAGGAATGAAAACAACAAAAAAACGTAGCAAAGAATGATTTCAATTGTCGCAATATTTTATCTTTGTCTGTGGTGCTATTAATGCTAGGGAAACATAAAACTTAATTTCTTTGGTTTCTGAACGTTCTCTATCCGTTCGCGCATGGTATTCGTTGAAGAAGGATATTTCGAGAGAACTTTTCTAATCCCTTTACTCGATTATATCGGACTCGGAATATCTGGAGTGAGTTCCGAATAAAATTCCTTCTCAACTCCAACTTCTAATAAATTTTAAGTTATTATCAATCTTCTGATTCTATTATTTTCACTTCAAGTTTACTGGCGATGAAGAAATTTATTTTTCGAATATTTAGAGATCTTTAGATATCTTTTTAGCGGGAAAAGACAAGAGGCAGTCTTAAAACTATCAATCGTTTAAAAAGTTATAGCGATGATATCCTTCTCAAACAAGCTACTGTATAGGGAATATCCAAACGCTCAAACTTAGTTATAGTACTCTGTACAAATACAAAGTTGTACTTTTAAAGTGCTGTATTTATTGTACAGGTTTGGAGCTATAATTGCATAATTGTACCTTATGAAAAATAACTTAGATCTATTTGCATTATGTTAGATCTGATTAGCTTAGAAAAGGCTAAGTTTACCAATCGACTTAGATCAGGCAGATAAATTTGAATATTGCCAAACATCATTACATCACGTCAGATCCGATTTCAGATCCAAGTGGATTTCATTAGATTAAATTGAACCTCCAATTGGATCCACGCCGTTTTTCCTAGAACATAATATACTTGTTTGGATCGGTTTTGTTGAGGCCAGAGTTGAAAAATTACGGGCACGAGTAACTTTTCTGCATGCGAGTACTTTTATACCCATAAAGACAAAGAAATGTTTTCCTTCATTAAACTTTTCCTTCGATTTCCACAAATTTCACATTTTTTACTAGATAAATTTCGGGTGATCAAGTCGCTTGAAAAAAGATATTGCGCCGTAAAGACATCGCTGCTCTGAAGCGCCAAACAGTACTCTAGAGCGTATTCCAACCTCATTCGACTGTCAGGATTGGCTGACATCCAAAGAAAAATGGCCTTTAGCACCGAGATACGGCAATTTTCACAGACCACTATTACCCGATAGCTTTCCTGGGGGAGGAATGCGCATTGTGCAGATGCCCATTTCGTGCGTATCGTTGTCGAAACGGAAGTACAAACCAATGTCTCAATGTCACTGTGAAGCAGATCGAAGAACTGTACCTCAGCATTTAAATATATCTGTTTCATATCATTGATTCATTTCTGAATTACCTTAACTTTTTTTAATTGGATCCTAATGGTTATAAAAACATTGTTAAAACTGGAAAAAGTTTTGTTTTGTTATGTATCGAGAAAACTTTGACTCTGCATTACACTGCATTGGGATACCAATAAAATTGTTATTGAATTCCAATAAAATTTTAAAATAATTTAAATCGAATTCCGATCAAATATTTATCGAAAATTCGAAAAATTATTTTTTGAAAATTCTCATGACAGTCGGATTAGAATTTTATCAACATTTCAATTGATGTTGAGTCGAATTGCAATCAAACTTCGATAGATATAAGGTAAATTGAATTAAAATTTTATTTTATACAATTTTGGTTAAATTTTGGTAACATTTATTAGTTTTTGATTAATTTTTCGATAATACTTTTTACGTATTCATAAATTAATTTGTTCCACTCAATAAATGAATTTATTCATTTTTATGTATATAATGTATAAGTTTTCGTAATTTTGCACCTGGTGCATAATATGTCAAAGTCAAATACGAATAATCATAAACTTGAGTAGGGAATCAAACTAGAAATTGATATTACAGGTACTTCCGGAATAAGACCAGTCGTTAAAATTTTTAGTAGAGGTACTTTACTGCTCATCTTAAAATCTGCGGAAGTGTTTCATTGTATTATATAACGAATATTTTTTAAGTATTCACGTTTGAAACAGTATTTTGAAAATATAGCATTTTTGAATACGGCAAATGCAATAATTTCTCTAAAAAAAGTTAGAACGGCTGGAAATAATGGTTCGAGTGTGGGAAGCTTGAACGATGTCTTTTCCCATTTACCTTTTGCACAATCCTGCAATCCTGCCAAGCAAGCAATAGGGCTATGCGGGCGAGGCACAATCAGAAATCGATGACATTCATTCACTACGGTACCAACGTCGTGCCATGGTATCTACTTCGAAATGGACTCAATGCGCCTCTTGAAACTATCTTCTACTGCATTTATGTAATACTTTTATTCTTGAACAAATAATGACACAAATTATTAACATAAAATAAGAATCGAATACAAAATTATTTCTAGCATTTATACAAGTAAATCGGTAAATACAAAAGCGAGATAAATCACGATAATACATTGTTGAAAATTCGAAAAAAATATTTCATTCTAGTGGATGAAGGAAGGGCATTTTCCCTTATGCTGTATAAAATAGTTTTCCTACGGCGTCGACTGACATACTGATTTCATAGCTCGCAGTTATTAATTAGAGCGCGAATTAAATCATGGATTCATCCCGTTTTTGCATTGCATTTTAAATGAAGCAACATTTATTTATGTGGCACATCCCATGGAAAAACGATCGTCAATGTTTTTTGATGATCGCTAATATGAACGAATTCGCTCCAATTTTTTGACGACATTTATCCATGGGATGTGAGTTTTTGCTTGACCCAACTTGTCCCCCTTGATGCACAATATACTATTATAATGATTCTGGGAATGCACATTATTAATGAAGCAATAATAATTTGCAAGTATTACGTGATTTGTTATCGATAATATGTTCATGAGCGGCAGGTGCGATGTGTGCGCGAAAAAGGGATGAACATAATAACAAAATTTCATGCAAATTCGAAATCGTTATGTATTCTGTTCGTAAAATTGAATAAAAAACGAACAAGACGATGTTTCAACTCTCATAAATGAACAAAATAACATTATTCTTCGACGAAAGGGTCAGTTATGTGATATTGAAACTCTCTAAATTTTTTGGAATGAGATTCTCTTTCCAAAAGAGCGAAAATAAAGTTAATTTGATAAGAGTGAAAATTCACGCATTACAAAGAGTTAATTTTCACTCTTCAAGATTCGATTTTAAAAAGAGCCAATTTTCCACTCTTTCGCAATGAGATTTTGCTCTTTGAGAGAAACGTAAAATCCGGCATTACCAATCGATTATCCCGTTTTTGAATTAACCGATTCAAATTTTCAAACATCGAAATTTATTTGTTAATTTAATAGAACTGAATTCATGATTTTTCATACCTTGATTGTATTTGCAATAAGTAAATGAAGTTAATCAGATGAAAAATGGTTTCGAATGTTACAGAATCCTGGAGCGCAAGAACGTATTGCTGTCAAGAAAACGGATGCAATGCAGCACCAGCCCTTAAATCGGTCTCAACAACCTTGGGGGCTTTCTCGATGATAACGCTCTTCATGTGCCACAGTATTCGTGGCTAATACGTCGAAAGTCCTCGAATCAAGGGTCGCGGTATCGTTTGGCATGGCGATCCTTTAATAATAACGAAATTGAGTTCGCCTCAGGACGAGGCCTTTGATCATATTCGGCGACATTATTTCCAAGCGTAAGACACCATTCGGATCAGCAGCCAATAATCGGTCGCTAGTTTCGTACGTAGCACGAAATCTTTTTCTCATCTTCCCCTTAAGAACATCCAAATCCCAACTCAATTTTCGCCATTATTATTCTTTATCGCGGAACACGGAAAACTTTATTTCATAAGAAATCCGAGCAACCGAATCGCATTTCTTGTAATTCAATGTTTTATGCATGACACGACGCAAGAGGATTGTAGAAAAAAGTGCTCCATAATCATACGGCAAGAGTTATTTTTATGGAAAATTATTTGTGAAAAATTGCAGATTGCTTCTTGGGTTTGATAAAAGGAGAATCAATCATTATCTGACTGTCAAACATTTTTTTCTACACACGAAGAAGGCAAGCGTAAAATAATAGTTGGCGATTGTTCAAGTAACCAATTCAACTTCTTGTGTACCTTAGCAAAAAACAGCGGACATCGAAATCTATATTGTATATCATTATTGTTATTATTATATACAATGTAGTATTAGGCTTTCATATTGACGATCGAAAATGAATAACTAAGTAATTAAACGCGTACTTGCGGCGAAGCTCGATACTTACTCTCTTCAGAAGAGAAAAGAACAACGTTGTTAGATTTCACAATTTTTACTACCGACCAGACAGCGAGCTATCTCTTACAGCTTCCAAAATTCTTTTCAACCACCTGGTCTCTCTCTCTCTCTCTCTCTCCCTCTCGATCTCTCTTTGTCTCACTTTCTCTTTCTCTCGGGAAATGGTCTGGTTAGTTTGTCGATTTGCAAGCTTCATCCTTTTCCCTCTTCTCTGACCGTATTCTACTCCTCTTCTTTTTTTCCGTTCCTCCTGGTCATTCTATTCCTACTGGACAGCTTTCTGTCCAACGGTTGCCACAGCTCTTGGATGAATTCAATTTATTCGAAAAGTTCTCACAGCCGATGTTCAGCGTTTTTGACGTAATGCGGCAAAGCTTCCCGTGCGCATGTAAATATACATGCATGTTACATTTGTCATCGTACCATTGTTTCGCCTCTTCTTTTTCCAGTTTTCACGCGATTGTTCGCTCATCCATAGTTAATCGTCGAATAATTGAGATTACAAAATTACAAGTAATGTTGCGGCAAGTGATCTTAATAAGAAAAACTCACCGATTTTTACTGCGGAATACTGTTTAAAAATGTCAATGGGTGATTTATGTTATGTGTATTATGCAAAATACCACAACACATCTTTTTTATCGCTTCACAGCAACATTATCGGTGATTTTGAAGCGAACAAATCTGTATATAACTAATGATTAATGATTCGTTGAAATCTACTTGGCATGCGGAGAAACGATTACAAAATTCATTCTAAATAGCAGTAAGATTTAGGGATGAAAGACGGAAGAGAAGAGGATAAGAAAAAATGTTGAAAGAGAAATGAGAGATACGAGACACGTACCACTTTAACGACATTACATTTTCATCGCTCTCTTGTGGCGCTGGGCTGACTGAAAACTCAAAGGGATTCAGTCGTTTCACCGTCTCGGCATCGCGGATTTGAGTCCTCTGTATATGCGACTGTAAACACTCACTCACACGGGTTGGCGGCATTTCTCAGATTCACGCGGAAATAATTTCGTTGCACTTGACGTCAAATGATGTCTTAATGCTCTGCAATCTTTGCTACCGAAATTCTCCCAATTGATCCGGTTTTTTCCTCAAAAAGCTCATCATATTCGAACAATCTATCCCTGAATGAATCTGGCGAACCCGGAACGTTCTGCATTTTTATTAGCCAATGGATGGATGATTCCATTACAAGTGTGGCTTTTCATGCTTCAAGATTTAAACGATCGGATCTTAGATCCACCGATTCATGAATTACAATTGTCAGTTAAATATAAGGTACTCCCTTGACGACATGAGTTTGCATAAATCAATAATTTCCAATCGATGTGTCGAGTTTGCCTTTTTCATACTCGACCGCATTTCGCGATTGATAAAGTTATAAAAATTTCCATCCCAAGCCGATTTCATTACGGGCTCACTGAACAATTTTATAGCCTTCGAAATGCTCTTAATCGTACTTTATTATTTCGTGCCTGGTCAGCAAAACATTTTCCCTCCGAGATTAGATCGTTGCTCCGATAATTTTTGGCTTTTCTACGAAAATGTGTAAAATATAGCAAATTAAGAGTTCCAAATAAAAATATTAACTCACTTCAACTCTTTAAAATGATATATTATTGAAAAGTTATTTACATTAATAAACATGGCATCAACACTGGGTATGATTAGCATAATTGATTCGAAATTAATATTTGTGCAGATTCACTGATTAAAATTCATTAATATCGTGTCGAATGCGTCAGCCATGAACGAAGCGCAATGACTAACACGGCACGAAATTTCTAATTTAGAATCGCAATAATTTCCAATTATGATTTTATAATTTTATACATCGCATTTACAGACCCACCAACACAGAAAAATTGAATGAATAGAAGTGAAAAAAATGTAAATATCGTTGAAAGAAATCATTAATAATGCGTTACCTAACAATGAACGTTGTAACTTTATAAAACTTTTTAACATTGTTATTCTGGTTGTGATATTGTAGTTATTCTTTAAGACAGAGATGACGGTTTATGCAACCAACCGAATTGTCATTCAGTCACAGTGCTTCACGAGAGTTTAGATAATTTCGGACCACAAATGATTCTTTACATTTAGAATACAAAAGTGAATTCGCTTCAGTGACTTATACGCAGCGATATCATGTCGAAATCCCGACATGGTCGGTATAGGCTGATGGTCATTATTAAATTTACAACAGTAGTTTAAGCTTACTTTAAAAGATAACTATTCCTATAAATAAAAAATGATACTAAACCTAAACGAAATATATCAATACTAAACGAAAATGTAATGTAATCGATAATAATTAAAAGCGTTACATTAAAACTATCATCTTAACACTATTATTACTGTTATCTTTATGAATCATAGATTATGATTGCGATTTATTGAACAATTATTATAAGAATTGCTTCTGTGTAGAATAAATAACATTGCAGCAATAATAAACATATATATTTCATGTATATACACGTAACGTGCGTATTTATTATTGTCTCGATACAACATTGCACTATTTTATAAGTATTTTCGTAGCGAAAAGAATGCAAATGAAAAGTTATTCGATCGTGAGATCAAACAGTTTTGTTGCTTTCGCATTGTTGGTCACACAGAGACAACAAAACGTATTGAAAGTGACATTCTACATCGAGACAACAATTCATACGTGCTCGGGAACCAAACATTCAAGTCTGATCTTGTAAAATCATGCAGGAAGATTATATTTATGCCATGTTATTGTTTGCCGCGACCTATTTGAGAATAGACATGGTTTTACATGATCGGAAGTGACCATTTTCAGTACCAGTTTTCAAACTTCCTTCCTTCGAGTGATTTTACTTTTTACTAAAACATGCATTCTTTAATCCTCTAAAGATTTGACTAGAAAATAAAATCACGACTCGAACCATTCCGTTGCAAATTCAGAAGAATTGATCAGTTTTAGAGGAATCGTGTCTTGGAGTACTGCAAAGTTTTTAACAATTCTACTGAACCGTTTTTATAAGAATAATAATTAGGGGAAAATTAATTTCACCTGATCCTATAATCTAGTACTTTTATCCGCAATCATCAGCAAGTTAATTGGGCGTGAATTACTCCACATTTCATCGAAATAATTTTTACATTTAAAGTTGCATACATTGAAAGTTAAGAGTGTTAAATTTCAAATGTTAAATAATCCAATATAAACTGTTTGCGCTAATATGTTTATCTTGATTTAGCATCATAGTGAGAATAGTTATGTAATTGTGATGATTTTAGATCTTATATTAAACAATAATGCTATAATAAAGTATAAGTTTTCCATTGGTCGTTGGATGAATTAAAACTTCTTCCTTTATTCGACTGTACCGGTCAGTTCTATTTCTCTAACGTTTCGGCCCTTCTCAAAAAATCTGCAAAAAGTATCGACAGTCGATTGAAATTTACTACGTTTTACGAATTATTATTTAATTAATTTTTTTACCCTCAATTCTTGAATTATTATCCCACAATCGTGACTAGATAAAGTACATCCTAAGTTAATTCAAGTTTCGTTGTTATCCTATGAAAGAATTTTATTGATTGAGAATTATTTCCAAGACAAATTTTGATGTATTGAAGTATTACCTGTCGCAAGTTGCTTCGTTTATCCTTGGCGACAACTAGATGTTGTTTGTATTAAAACCACTTCAATTAATAACACCACAGGATGACTAGACCTTTTGTGTTTTGTTAAATTAAATGAAAATCACATTTATCCCGTTAGTGCTTATGCCGAAGTGGCTTTTATCAGCACTAACATGTCACATTTTTTGGTACATTTTGGGTTGGTATTTGTAAACTCTCAGGGCAACTCTCTCGTAAACAGTTATCCTTTGAAAAGCTTTGATTCAATTTCAGTAAATTTTCTTAATTAATTTGTCGTATGCTGTATTTAAATTTCCCGTTTGTAAAGCGTTGTAAATTGTAACTGCCTGTCAACACCTTTTGTAAACTCTTTGACAAGAACCACGAAGAAATGGTCGAAACGTTAGAGAAATAAAACTGACTGGTACAGTTGAATAAAGAAAGAAGTTTTAATTAGACTATAAATTTGATAATTTTTAATACGATTTTTTTAAACCACTGCGATTTTATTAAAGAAAAATTCGAGGTCGAACATTGATAAATACAGTACGACAATGTAATTAATTGATCATTTCTGTTAACCGAGTTGAAATTTTGGACGAAATTTCAAATCGCATGAAAACTATGTTAAAATTCAAGCGCATCGCCGACACTTGCCTTGAAATGCAAATTCAAAGACGCTCTTCGTCGTTCCCAGATCGTTACGAGCAGCATCGTTATCGCGTACTGAAAAATTTGTATATTATACTTTTGGTTGAAAAATTAAACAAACGGTACGCGGGAATCTCTCTCCTCAATTCTAACGACGTGATACTTAAACTCTACTTTTTAGCCGCAATATGACACGAATTTTTAGAAAATAAAGATATCCTCGCAATCTTTTCAGTTGGAAGTAGATAAAATAAGTATATAGCTGAAATTGTTATAATAATCTTCATCCTAGAACTATGAACTTATAAACTTTCCAAGAACGTTTCTGAAACGACTCATACATTGTGCAGGAAACGTTGAGCAAGTGTTGCAGAAAAGTTATAAAGAACTGACAATACTCTCAGCAAACGTTTATGAACTATTTCGATCAAGTTTTCGAAAGTGGAAATTCGGAGAAAAAATGTTGACAGAACGTTTTTACAATGACGCAGTTCTTTTAAAGATGATGTTGCCGAACACAGCAAAGTGCGTTCATACTTGGCTTTCGTTCGTTTGGTCTCGGTGAAAGAAGCTTTTGCAGTCAACACGATGTTTTTTTCAAGTCACGCCTCAATTTAAAACTTTTTTCTTCGTCAAGTAAATGAGATAAGCAATATAGTTGGAGACTCCTCCGGAAAAAGAAAGGAAATAGAAGAAACCGATTTTGTTGAGAAAACCGTTGTGTGAAAAGAATCGTTTCCGGAATTCTTTACGCCAATTGTCCTTTCACAAGCCCGCTCGTTTCAATTAAGCTTTGCAATTCTATACACGTTGCCCTGTCTTTGGTATCTTACATTCGTCCGTTTTGGTATTATGCTTTATTTTTAGATAGACATTGATTGTTTGCCTTTTAATTGGACGCCACGTAAGTGTGTCGTTAGTTAATTATTTGTTTGTATTTCATTTGGTGAAGAGCATTGATGTTCATTTTGAAATATTCATTACTTCCCGATGAACGCTGAACTCTTATGGTACCATTTTCAACTGCTGCTATAATTTATATTTTTCCGTTATTTTCGAAAAACGGTAATTTACGATTTTTCAGAATTGAACAGCTTTGAATAGCCAGCATTCATATACAGCCAATGCGAAAAGCGGAGTTTCTGAAATGAGTAATTTGGCTATTGTGTAAGCCGTCGTTAAGCTTGCTCGGTATTATAATTTTCTCCTTTAATGCGACTGACTTCACGGAAAACGGAAAAGTTAATGGCCTGCATGTACATATGTGTCTGGCTGCTGTGCGAAAACCCGTGAAATATGAAATGCTGATGCTGATACGCCGACATTTGCAAGTGTAAAGCACAAGATATATTTGGATAGAGTTCGCACGTTGTATTTTTATTTCTTTCCTTTTGTAACTTTTTTACATTCGCTGCGTTTTATAATATTCTATTTTGTTCTTTGACGAACTAATTTACACATGAATAAATCATTACTTCGAGTTTCAAAAATGAGGTCTGTGGATTACTTACTAATGAGCGCAACAAAAAGAAACAAGTTGATTGAAAAAAAGTGCCGCAGACTCATTCTCATTTTGGTCTTTGTCACTGCAGAAAATTTCGGTCAAATGCTAATATATGACGTGCTAATAAGAGTTTTTGCGGTGACTGTCATTTTCCAAACGCTTTATAGGCAACGGTCTGAATTCTTTGAGTCTCGTAACACGAGTAGCATTAAAAAGTAGAATGTGTGGCAGTACTCGAGGTTTGTTATCGTGAAACATTTTAAAAAGCTGAACGAGAAAGCGAGAATGTAAAAGCAGAACGAATGTCTACATCGCGTGATTGCGTATTTGTATGCACGTTCGTGTCTTTGTGTGCATGAAGAGAATGAAACAAATATATGAATCAAATAAGAAATTGCACTGTTGCAAATTTCAACGTCATTGCGAATCAACGACGAAATTTGGATTGCGGCGATGAAATGACCTCATTCATTTGTCATTCCATGTCAAACCAATTCAAGAATCAGCCAGTAAGAAATATTATTTTTATAAAGTTGGACGTTAAACAGGTCAACGAAACATAAGTGTCGAACGCAGCGGAATTTCATTTTAATTAATTAATCCTTCAACCTCACGAACTGACTTTGAAGGCAAGAAAATACGCGGTTTTTTATGGGGCTGGAAAATATAGTGAGGTCGGAGGATTAATACGAATGCAAATCAACAAATAACCTTTCTGTAATTGACCTAATATCGGAAATAATTTCACCTTTAGTACTGATAATATCCTGAAAATGTATACAGAACGTGCCGATTGTCATGCTAAAGAGACATTTGAAAGCACTGACGTTGATCGTTGCAAAGAGAGGACTAAATTTTATTATCAATGTTCGAAACACCTAAACGCGACTAAGGTTTACGATTGAAATACTGAAATTATATATATATATATTAAAAAATAAAAAATATATGCATTAGTTACATAAATAAAATCATGTATAACAAGTTGTACATTTATAATAGACACGAATAAAACGAAGAAAAAATATTCTCGATTTTAAATAAAGCTCCATCTCTCATACTTGTATGTTTTTTAAAATATTAATTTTACTGTTGTTGAATTGATTTTTTTCAAGGTACTCTACATTTGTCAAAAGATCTCAACCGTCAGTGTTGTGATATTTATTTTAGAATTCGTACGCTCTGTTGTCAAGATTGATTTCACAGAGCGTACTGATTCTTTAATAAGTGTCGCTAGCAATGAGCAACTTGCACCGTGTGAAAGGATGATCCGCAAAAAGTAAGTTAAATCACTTCAATAAAAAGAGTTTTATGAATGTAAACGAGGAGAATTCTATTGTATTTTCATGTTAATTGCACTAATCCATCAAAAGTGTCATGACCATACTTTGTTTGCTGAATAAACTTGAATACATCATAGATCCATGTTTCATTACTCATAATTTGTTCCAAAGTTCACGACATTAATCCCCATTAGGCCTTTAAAGTTCAGTAGAACGTAGACGTTTTCTATCTGGAATCGACTTTTTTTCAATATTCATATAATTTTCAAATTGTTTGATAGAAAATTATCGAAAAGTAAAAATCATTTTCAGCTCTTATAGATGAAAAATTATTAAAAAAACACTTGAAAAAAGATTCACTCCAAACGAAAGTACATCGAATGATTTCTCGAATTAATTAAAATATCAGTCACTCAACGAAGCTATTCCTTGAATGGGAAGACATCGCTTCAGAGCAGGTATTAATTAACAGATTACATTTTCTCAAGTATTCGAAATTTGCAATTAAACTTGTCATTAATAAACATAATGCTATTAGAAATTGTATAAATTATGATACGACTTGCTATGATAATTTCAAAATATTAATAATACGAAATCTGTAAAATGTCCGTCTGGCCATAAAATAAAATTAATAATAATAAAAAAAATTTTTTAAATTAATGGCCGTCTGGCCATACCCACGTAATATTACTATACTTATTTGTTGCAGCGTAAAGCGTAGTCTCGTATAGCAGATAAAAATGCGTGTATTATTAAGTGGAAGCTGCGGCGAACGATCTGCTTCATTAAAGTTGAAATCACAGGCATTTCGTACCATTATAAAATATGGGCTTTAATCTTTATAAGGTGATTACTCCAGTTTAATATTTATTTCTGTTATTAAAAATTGTACGCGGTATTTTAATTAATAATTTTAATAAGACTGGGAGCTTTTAAAGACGAGCGCGTAAAATGAAACCAATTTCGAAATGAACATTAAATATTAACGTCATTTAATTTTCATTAAGGGGAAAGGTTAGCGGTCTTCACAGGGCTTAAAAAGAGTGCATATTATCGTTTATGAAATAACTAGTTCAAGCTGCCGAATAATTATATAAAATCAACCAAAATTATAAAGTTTTTCAAATTTTAGGAAATGTGAGAAGGAATTCGTTTCCATCTGTTAATTCTCAAATTCTCTGTGAATTCTTTTTAAAATTTATTAGTTACTTCATGAGAGAAATTGTGAAGAAACTTTTCCTCGCTTTGTCTTCTTTTACGTTTTTGTCTGTTAGAAAAGCATTTAGTACCTTTACTTTTCTCTCAAATGAACAATGATAATTATGAAAATGTGGAAAACATTTGTTCCGAATCTTATTCAGAACTGCGTTCTTTTCCAGTCTCATTTTATTATCACTGTTATTACTACTCTTCATACGTACAGTATGGTTAACTGAAAACAAGTTGAAAATTGCAGTGTCAGTAGCATTGTTAGCGACTTGTACCGAAATGACAATCCCTCAACTACTTGGTTTACTTATGAGAAACAGTCGAGCTTCAGGCATCACTTTGACACGGGACTAAGAGGCTCATTAACTGAAAAAATGCATTTAAAGTACCATGAAGCTTCGTTTCTTAATTTTCAGAAATGGTATACGTTTTTTCTACAATGAAGTTTTGGTAATAAGGTAGATGTCCCAGTAATGGACCATGTCCCAGTAATGGACAGGGCCGTGAGAAAAGTACAAAATACGTGATTATTATTAACTTTTTCTACACAAAAAAAATAACTGTCTTTTCAAACAACACCCGTAGTTGAAAGTAGTTTTCAACCTTGATCGTAATTACGTTTTTCAGTTCTAAAATAATTGTCAAAGTCGTGAAGCGCACGTTTTCTCTCGATTCTG
>JABFQM010002525.1:0-14814 GCA_022816865.1 Zelostemma sp. ZL-2020 | reverse complement strand
TTATTCATCGTATAGACAAATACATTCGAGTGGTCACTAATTAGGACGTACACAAATAGGGACATTTAACCTTACATTCGATAGGGCACTAATCGGGACATGGACACAAATAGGGACATTTACCTTATTTAATTCCTTAATGGACAGAGATTTTTTATTGAAAAATTTCAACCCTGAAGGGCAAATTTATTCAGCAAAACAGCAGTGAAATGTATTATAATGCACGAACATTTCCAAGCTCTAAGACTCGTTGAACGCGCAAGCGATTTTGACAGCGCCGCGCGTTTCACTTAAGATCCCCGTAGTTTCTAGAATTTTCCATCAATCGGCGTGAAAATTTCTGAAAAACTTCCTTGGACGACAAGGAACTACTTTCGTGCTTGAAGTTTTGTCACGCCGAATCTTTCCTCGACTCTTTTATTTCAGGAAACTCGCGAAACATGGGTTTCCACCGCCATTATTTTGTTATTAAATATTATTAATTAATGAACGATTTCGGCCAGTTTCTGTACCTCGTAGAAATCCTTGAAGTTTTTCACGTCGAATGAAAAAAAAACCGAAGCATTTAGTTGAGGATTAGCCGAGTAATCGCAATTCGAATTGCAAAAAAACATTGATTTTCGGAGAAACATTTTTTCGAGTTTATTTTTTATCTGAAAAGATAACAATTGGATACAAAATTGTTGATAACGAAAATATGCGCCTTGATGAACTCTATAACCCTGTATTTTTTGTTTTCCACTACGGTGTAATTTTATTTTCACGCGTTTTTTCGTATTTTTTTATCAGATAAAAAAAGACGAAGCGGATTTTGGTTCGCGCGTCCCTTTTTCGGATCCAGGCCCTCAATTATTGTTCTAAATTTGTATTCAGTATTCATTTCCTTCATTTCACTCATTTATGTTATTTTTTCCCTTTATTATTGATTTATATTTTTCTTCCAGACTTTGCTACAATGATTTTTAAAATCATTTTTTATTAAAAAATATTCTGTGTTTTATTTACATAATTGGGATTCGAATAAATAGCACTCAAAAACGAGAAAACTTCTCATCGCCAAAAAGTTAATCAATTGTAAACTTTATTTGCGAAGCTTGAACCCATCGAATATTTTTCAATGAAAAATCGTAAAAATATTATTGCAGTTGAGGAACTAAAAATGAATTCTACTCTAATTATACTGAGATTTTTATCAATTTTATTACAATATTAAAGATTGATGAAATTACATGAAATCGTTGCAAACAACAACAGCAGTTGGTTCCTTTTTAAATTTACATAAACTCTATCATAAACTTCAAAAACTCAGGATGTTTACAAAGCGATTCAATTACAGAATTTTGGAATTTCGGTTTGTTTTTTACAATAAAACGTACTGCTTCTTTTCTAAGTACCTCGTTGTCGAAAGAAACCCCAATTTTATATACGCATTCGGCATTACTGCAATCTATGTTATTCACTAATTGTTTTTCACAGAAATTCCTCAATCCAAGCAGGTTATACTTTTCAGCTGCAATGCAAAGATTCACAGTTGCCTTCTTTTCGTCACTGATTGCATCGGTGTAAATGAACAACAGCAGTTCCTCGAAATCTTCAGGTTCCATGTCATCGATGACCACTTGATTTATTTGTTGCTCGGACATCCCAGTGTTCAACATGTTTTTGAACATTTCACTACGACACATCAAGATCACTTTATGGGCCCTGAAGATTCTATCTTTAACTTTTATTGTCACATCAGCACAGGCCAGGGAACGAAATTCCTTCAAAATATCTTCCATGAAAGTTTTTTGAACAGTGATATTTTCTATTGTTTTATGTGTAGCACGAGTAACAATTACAGTTATCATAAATGACACATTATCAACAAAAAAATGTTTAAATTGATGAAGCTCAATCAGAAACATTCGGAGATTTGTAGATTCAGTTATGTTATCAACTTGTTGAGATCTATTCTGTAATGCATTCATAGATTTATCGTACAGACAAATCATGATGGTTACAGTATTAATTTCTTCAAATTTTGATGGATTCCAATTAATGGTTACATCATACAAAGCGTAATCAGATGAGCGGGGGTTTACAACAATGTGTCCTTCCAGTTCACCATGATTATTCGTTAATTTCACTGGATTATGATTCAGGTGCTTTTTGAGATTAATTTTGGAGCAATTATTAACAGTCCAGACATATTTTGTTTCAAATTGTTCAAAATTTGTATTCATTTGATAGTCAGCCATTTTATGGCTTGCTTCCTGATTGGCCATATCTGAAACAATATAAATTCTATTCAAGTAAAATGCAGATCACATGAATTACACGATTACATCTCCAAAATTTATTTTCTTGTCAAAAAAGTTGTTTGCACGATAAAAAAATTTTTTATTTGTTTTCTAGATCACCTTTGGCATCTGAGATTTCAGAAGAAAAATTTTGGCGATTGGGATCTGACATGTAGGAGGGGCCTATATCCAAGATGGCCGACAAAATAACAGTGCCATATGGTTTTACATGAGAAAATTTAGTTTTTTAACGAAATGTCAGTGTATTTTATTTTTGAAAATATTTTTGCAACTCATGAAATATCGATTTGACGTGGGAAAAAAATTAAACCGCAATGACAAATTTTTTAAGAACGTGCTATTACAGTTTTGAATGGCACAATATTGTATTTTTAGACTGATCGTGAATGAAAATTTCCCTTTGCCATATTGTTAATTAATTGTCTATCTTCATATTTACGAAATTTTTCAAATGCTATCAAGCAAATTCTGTTTTTCTACTACTTCCCGTAGCCGCCACCAGAGGTCATGGCGTCCAATGTCAGATCCCAATTTCTCGGAAAAAGTTATATAATATCATACACGTAGAGGAAATTATCACGAAACGGATTATTTATTCGTCTCAAAAAAATAAAAACCGATAAATTATTTCTTCAACAATTTCAGTAAAACCGAAATGTTTGTTTTGGTTTTAATTTTCTTTGGACGATTATCAAAAATATTGTAACAAATAAAAAATCAACATAACTTAGTTTCTCGTAATTTTATACGAAGTATCGGCTGTTTTCAGTCACACTACTAAATTAATACGAAATGAGCAATGACTTTTATGTACTTACTTATATAGAGAAACAATCAGAACGTCTTAATTCTTTCTAACAAAAGCAGGGCTGAACATACAGGCGGTTAGCTGTCTAACTCGAGTGTCGAATGTCGATGTAGGGACGAACGATTGATATCGATATTTCGATAATCGATACTTCACAAGGAAACATCGATATTTCTTATTTGATATCACAGAGATCCCGTACATGAAATATCGATAATGTTCGTTCGATATGAGCACGTCAGAGCGAAACAAGAATACAGAAAAAGTACAAATCTAAATAGGATAGACCTTAGATAAAAACTGCATTCTGTTTTTTTTCTCAATTAAAAAGTTTGCCGATAAGACGCGCGAACCAGATGAAAGATTACAAAAAAACGCGTAAAAATAAAATTACACCGGGGAGTAGAAAATAAAAAATACAGAGTTTTAAAGTTCATCAAGGCGCATATTTTCGTTATCTACAATTTTTTATCCAATTGTAATTTTTTCAGATAAAAAATAAAAACTCGAAAAAATGTTTCCCCAAAAATCAACGTTTTCTGAAATTTGAATTTCAAATTTCGTGAAGGAACAACTTTGTAACTTTTAATTTTGTCACGCTAAATCTTTCCTCGACTCTTTTACCTCAGAAAACTCACAAAACATGGGTTTCAACCGCCATCACTTTGTTATTAAATATCATTAATTCATAAACGATTTTGGTCAATTTCCGTAACTTGTAGAAATTCCTAAAGTTTTTCACGTCGAATGAAAAAAAAACCGAAGCATTTAGTTAAGATTTTGGCCCTCAATTATTGTTCCAATTTTATATTCAGTATTCATTCACCGTGTTGATAACGAAAGCCTCCTCGAATGGTCGAGTTCAATATTTTATAATCTTCATTTTTATATTTTTCTTGAATCGTCATTGTTCGTTCATAATGCGAAGTAAATGTGTTTACCAATATTTTTATTCCCGGAAATTTTATCGTTTATGAAGGGTAATTATTCCAGTTGGAACAGGAATTTATTTTACGATCATTCTCGTCGTGACAAGTTCGATCAAGTCGAGTTTTGAAGAAACACAGTTCCACTTCTTTTTTACGTGCACAGACAAGAAAAAAATTCAAGAAAAGCTTCACTTGGACAGTTTAGAGTGAAGTTGCGAACGTTACGGACGTGTTTTCTATGCGCAAATGTTTCTTTAAAATTTCTGCACGGTCCTTGAAATAATTTATATTTCCCTGACTCGAGCATATTCTTTAGTGCAGAGCAAATCCTATAACTGGTATAAATTGGTGATTTTTTGAAAGGATTTTCAAGTACCGAACACCATCTTTTTTAAAAACGTTCGGAATTTTATCAACTTTTTATCGTGACGCAAAGTGACAATTATAGACTGCAAACCATGTCTCGAGATATCATCTTCGCGGATTTGAGGTTGCTACCAACGGAGATCGTTTACAAAATTTTTGGGTATCTTCCGCCTTGGATAATTTTTAAATATGCACAAGGTACGATCTGTTTTCATATTTTAAAAACCTTTAATTGTTTGATTTATTTCAACTCTCTTTAATTTAATGTAGACACTCTCGGTTATTTTTTAATTGGATGAAACGTTTCGAAACGTTTCTTGCAAGCTGATGAAATTCTCCGAAAACGTTTCTGAAACGTTTCGGTTCTAATGGGGTACTCAAAATGTACTAAAAAAGTTGTTAAAAATTTCGAAACGTTCAATTGTAGTATTAATAATCATGAATCATTGAAATTAATACCAAAAATGGTAAAAAGCATAAATAATTCATTTCATCTCAATTGGTCAGTTTTTGTCATCAGCATACTTGATAAAATTCATGGGAATGAATAAATAATTAAGAAATAATAAATTTTCATGAACCTTTATCGTCAATTTTAAATTAGTTTATAATTGCGCACCGAAAATCAATTTTCTCGAAAAATTCTCAAGTACATAAAACGCCCCAATTAATGACTAAAATGTTTATCATAAATTATTTATTAATTTTTCACGAAAAAATGAATTCTTTTTATCGCGGAAACTTTTATCCGAGAGTAAACTTTTTCCAAATAAAATTCATTCCGGCTAAATTCTCATTTTCTTTTCGAAAAAGAAAAAGAAAAACGCGGAAAAACGATAAAAAACGGGAAAATAAAAAATGAACATGCCGAAAACGTTTCGATCTCGATACAAATAAAACTCACGTCACTTTTTCGATATCATTGATTCCAGCAAACCCGCGATTGCGACAAATCGGTCGATCTTTCTATACGAAATCCAGCCTGATCGTGGAAACGGAAAAAACGTATGAAAAGGTCAAAACCATAAACCAGAAGACCCTGATGTCCATGGTCCAATTTTGGGCTCGGAATATACGGTTTCTGGAGGTAAATATTTCATCCGACAACCCAAACACCATGATCACATTCAACGGCTTGGTTTTCCGAACCGAATGGGACCGGAACATGGAAAATTCCATCATCAAACTCATCAAACATTGCTCCCACATCGTTTCATTGACGCTCAACATTTACACCATAATAAATCGCAGCAAAGCCCAAAGTCTAATCCGACACAAAAAGAATTTACAAGTGTTCCGTTTGATCGGTCACGACATCGAAACGCTCAAACATTTGGTCAGCGTTTTGCCGGAATCCGTAGTCGTCCTTGAATTCAACGGAGAATACAACAATTACGACGTGATTCAGGTACAAGAATCGTGTAAAAAGAAGGCAATTCTCCCGTCAAAAAATAACCTTTGTTTCATTTTTTTGCAGACTATGAACAAGCTAAAAAACGCGAAAGAAATCAAAATCTCGATGAACACAATAACGCCCGAAATCATCGAGTCTTTGGTGGGTTCTTCGGAGCGTGTCAAACTTTTGAGGACGCTACACTTGTACGGACTTAAAAGCTCTGCGTCGAGGATAAAATCGCTCTCGAAGCTCGTGAATCTCGAGGAGCTGAACATCGAGCACAGCGGCGAAGCAGCTACGGACGACGTTCTTTGCCACATCATGTCGCATTGCACGAAAATACGGAGATTAATGATTAACGGTAAACTTTTTTCAAACCGTCGGAATCGAGCAATTCTTTCTCGATTATTTATAACGATGATTTGTTTATCTGCGCAGGAAAGTCAATGGACAGATTCAGCAGCGCTACAGTGCAAAACATATTTACTCACCTCCCGAAACTCAAAGAACTGAGATTAAGCTGGGTAAATCTTCGGGAGTTGTTACCTGTAAATACGAAGATGAAAGCTTCGGATCTCACGGTGTTCAGCGTCGCAGGCTGCACGAATTTGAGCGCGGATTCGATCCTGCGCTTTGTCCAGAAGGCTCCGAAATTGAAAAAATTATTTATTTACTATTGTTACGTGTCACGGGCTCTCGTAGAATATTTTGTTTCGTCATCTTTAGAGCGGAACATGCATTTAAATTTAAGTTCCTGGGACAAAGAGTATTTAATTAAAAACAAAAATATCGCGGGAGTTTTTTCCCCGAAAAATACGTGTGATTTAGCGATAATTTCTTCTATTTATGAGAGCTCTAATTATTTGGAAAATGAGTATTTTGCTATTATAGCTAATTGCATTTTAAGGCATGAATTACAAAATTGTATGATCAAAATCAAATCGATTCCTCGCCATAAACAGTACGATTTTTTCTACTCTACTCGTAAAAAATATTTTTGTTAGTACATGTATTTTCGTAAATTATTTGTGTAATGAGTTTAAGCATACAATCTTTTCTAATCGATTTATGAAATGCATCTTTATATGAAGAAATAAATTGTCATTAAAACTGGTCATTTTTACCTCTTAAAAAAATTTCCAAACATTTGAATGTACAATTTGGGCGGGAAGTGATATCATGGAGACTCAGGATTGTCAAAAATGCGACTGGAATTGGATCATTGTTGGCAGAGTCTGAAAAAGAAATAAAGTTCATCAACAAAAAAAAGTCAAACGATTCACAAGAAAACAAAACCAATGTTATTTATACTCTCATTCAAAGATGAAAATATATTTCAATCAATTGTACAAAACGATCGTTGATTAATCCTTTGCATAATCGAATGCAACAAAAAATAATACCGTTTTTTTGACGAAAGCATTAAAATTATCAATGCCCGTAAGTTGATTGGCATCGTTGGAAAAGTACAAAACAAATGAAATGCAAGTACGAAAAAAGTTTTTTTCGCAGTCGGCCTACGCAAACACGATTTAAATTTCAAGTACAGTAACTATTTCACACTCAAATCTGATTGTATTATAACTTACACATATAATGATCTTCGTACACAAGCACTCGACTCAAATGTCAGCCATTTTCCCACAGCGATATTTGTTCGCAGCTTTTTCAGTTCAATCAAAAATCCTAAAGCGCATTGGAAAAGGCCATCGCAAACGTCGGACAGAATATTGTCTAATATCATTCGATCTTCTAAATCACATAAACAACTCATCCGAACGTCACATCTCACAATTATTAACATCATGTCGCCATCAATTCCGTACTTAAATAACGACTATACGATTAAACATCTTTTCTTCGTTCGTAGAAAAAAACATAGGAAAGTGATACAACCATCAGGCTCGTTCACTGACTCAGGAATCGCGCGTCCTGACTCAAGACTAGTTTATAAACACATAATCGATGTTTAACCCCACAAAATGGAGTACAAAATGGAAAAGCTTTTGCCTTAAAACAATTTTTCACGCTTCAAAGTTCGTTTCATCTTAAAAAGTGTGCGCGTTGCGGCATATTCCACAACCCAGAGCAAATTCCTCGCCGGTCAGTGGATGTTTCACGTGCAGAGGACATTCTTCGCCTTCCAATTGTTTCGCTTTCGGTCCTGAAACAAATGTTACTTCAAACCCCACTTTCCAACACATTTCTTTCATTCATTCTAAAGAAATGAATTCATTCAACTGCATTTTCTATCATACAAATTGTAAAAATGTAGACATGTACCTGCCGGACACGACGGCAACTCGTTCTTTGGAATATTGGTGACTCTTTGAAAGTCGTCGTGGCAGGGGTTACAGAAATGCGTGGTTCCGAAGCAAAAGAAGACCGCGACCGAGCAGCAGTACCTGCATTTGTACTCGAGGAAGTCAGTCCCATGCTTAGGACACATCTGAGCCCTTGCCACGTCGCTACAACCGCCGCACACAAGTTCGGCCGGGTCAAAAGACTCGCCGCCCTGTTGCGCATCGCATCTCGCTTCGCCACCGTAATAAGCCTTTTTGCATTTATAACAAACGTAGTAGGCGTAACGGTCCATGGCGTACACCACCGGTTGCTGAAAATAACGTCCTCCTTGCGTCGTTACAGCCTCGGCTCTGAAAATCATTACAATAATTCACATACATTTCCTACATTTTTGATTCATCGGTGAAACCTTCCAAGAAAAGCTACGCACTTATGTAAACCTTCGTACTCTAACCGCATCAGGGCCTTTCTCCTAACATCTTCGTAAAGTTCTTTGATGGTCACGAGATCTTCGGCCAAATTCGTGTGCTCCATTGGAATTTTACAGATCGGGCACTGAGAAAATCCGAAGGTTATTCTGGGCCCGACCCATCGCTTTATCAGGACATTTTTGCAGCAGTGCAGATGAAAAACGTGGCCGCATTGCAGTTGAATGGCCGGCGCGCAAGACAGTGCTTCGGTGAAACAAATCATGCACATGTCATCGGCGTCTTGTTTCAAATCGCTCTCCGACGTGCATCTGCAAGAACAATGTTTCGGATTAATGATCTTCGACTGACAAACATCCAAACCATCATCAACATTTGTTTAAAATTACCGGTGTAGACAAGGCAAACAAGGCTGCTCATTCCTGACCCCGCTACAAAGATGTCCGCAAGGATGAATCTTGTTACAAGCGTTTTTCGCGTGCTCCTGGCATTCGTGATCCGCGCAAATGTTGCCGATCGCCAGCAACCCGGAATTGCCGCTCGTGCCGCAGAACCGGCAAACCCCTGAACTAACGCCGACCGGTTTACGCGGGGAACCATCTCGAAACTCCACCAGAGCCTTCAGAGTTTTACTGTCTGCGAGAGCCAGAATCCAGAAGAGCTTCGTCCTGCCGCAACCCTCGTGCAAATCGACGCGAATCGCTTCCTCTTCCTCTTTACAAACTTGCCTCACGTGCATCCTCGTCCTCCTGTGAAGGTGAAGAACTCTGTCGCAGTCCGCGCACAAATTTCCGCACACGTTGCACTGGATAATCGCAGTGGTTTCGCTGTCGTCGTGATTGCTACAAGTTGGCTACAAAAAATCGAAAATATCAATAAACACGTCAATGTTTTCAAACAAAAAGATGAAAAGAAATTCGAGGATGCTGATGTACCCGAGGCGGCAGTGGTTGGCCATCCGTGGTGTTCCATTGGCCAGAAGAAAGTCTCTCCACGTGATCAGAGTCCAAAACACAGAGCGAAGCCAGAGCCAACCACATTGTCGGCGTGCGAAGGCAATCGCTGGGTTCTCGACTCTTTTCGTCCAGTCGAGTCAGGTTCAAGATGTTTTCCGCGATCGCCGATTTCGTAATCGCTGCCCAAGCTTCTGTTAACTTTCCCTAGGAAATGCGAAGAAGATGAAATTAAAATTAAGCATAATTCTGGATAATAGAACAAAGAATTTCCAGTTCTTACAGCTGCCATATCTTTGAGCAATTGTATGATGACTTCCGCGAGTTTCCTAGTCATGCATCCTCTGAGCCACCACCTCGTGCCAACAAAGCTCTTCGGGTGAATGCTCGTGGCCAATGAAGTGGTCTGAAGCGCCTTTCCATTATTTTCCTTGCCCTTGATCTTGACCTGGACCGACAGAGACTTCGCGATGCAGCTGAGAAAGACATCCAAAATCCCTGGCGAGTGTTCGTTGAACGCCCCGGACTGACTGAAACCCTGACTCGCGGCAGAGACGATACTGAAATCCGAAGGCGGCAAGCGTTCGACGCCCACTACTTCGGCCAGACTTTCCGGCATTATTTCCGGCAAAATGCGCCGTAGCAAAGAAGTCACTTGTCGCTGAACTCGAGCGGAACCGGTGTGCAGCAGACTCAGAAGATCTTTCAGCAAGTCTTTTTGATGCGAGAGGTAGATCCGGCCTACTCGGCTACCGCTCAGAGCCAAAACCATGGACAGCATCTCGAAGCAGTACGTGTCCGAAGCTTTGGGGGAATCGCTACTTTCGCTGAGGAAGCTGCTCGCGGGCGTCGGGGAACACAGCAGAGCCTCCCACTCTTCTCGAAGGCGCACGGATTCTTTTTTGATCGCCTGAACAATATGCGCGCAGACTTGTTTTTGCAGGTGTGTCAAGGTGCTACGACTAAACAGAATCCCGACCATGTGCTCCCGAAGGTCGTTGCTGTCCTCGATCTCTTCATTGCTGATATCCACGATTTCCGTTGGTAGATGATTGCCTTGAATCAGCTTTCCGAAAACCTAAAAAGAGTGCACGTGAAACAATACTGCAGCGCGGTCAATTTCAAAACTAACAAAGAGGATTAATTGCCAATCAAGGTACCTGAGAAGTAATCGAACGAAACACTTTCAGAGTTTCCGCTTCGCAATTTTTCTGCTGAATCATCAGGGCTGTTGGCTGTTTGCCCAATTTCAGTGGTTCTCCCTCGATTTCGCCCAGGATGCGGATTTGTCGAACTCGCAGAGAATTGTCCGGCCCTTTGAGCTCAAAACCGACCACCACGTGTCTGGGATCTAGAGATTTTTGTCATACAATAATTGCTCTGATGCAGTGAACGAAACTCGAATTGTTGAAAATGAACGCACCAGTCACGGGACAGTTTATCCACCCAGCCGATCTGCTCTCAATTTCCACCGTTTTCAACTTGACCATCTCATCGACGTTGGCTCCGGACTGGAATGTAATGCTCGAAACTTTGTGCTGAAATTTAAACGAAATTACATGAATAAGATTTCAGAGTCGATGAATTCAATGATCAATGCAATGACCCACAGCCAAATCCCGGCAGTTGTCGATGTGGACGTAAATCATCCGGGGATAAGTGCGAGAGGCGCTCGTGATGCTGATCGTTTTTGATTTATTCCGGTCATCATCGCCCGACTCCCAAAACGTCTCCGTCGAATTATCCGTCAAGCTGCTGATCATGGCTTGTCTGCTGGACGCTTTGATGTCGACAAGATGCGTCAAGTCTTTCAAAACCTCGACGCAACTCGTCACCTGCTGCGAGAACGTTGAATGGTGGCTCTCGTGCATGCTCGCACTGACGTCATCCTCCTCTTCCGAGCGCGAGAGAATTTTACTAATATTGCTAAACACATGGCTCCTGTGCAAAAACACGTGGTCTGCAGGGGTGAACTTGATACTCCAGCACCTCACAGCGGCTTGTTGTAAAGGCGACCCTAAAACGGGAAAAATTCGTACATTAGTTTTGATGATCCCATCGAACTCTAATCATTCATTCTCAATCAAATTCACCAAGAGGCGGCAAAAGCATCAAGTCTGCGATGGTTTGCAGCAGCGCGTGAAAGGCCGTTGGCAAAGGATTCGCAGCTTCTCCAGCAATGACCAGGTCGCTCAATGGATGCTCCGAAACTCCAACCATGTCCTTGAATGAAAAAAAACACACTGTAACAAACATGTTTCTTATAATTATAAAAAACCAATAACTATCTTACGTGATCCTCTCGTTTTTCCGGCCGATTATCATCTTCGACAACCGCAGAATCCAAAGATATCGGCGTCAAAGAAGACACGAACCACCATAACAAATCATGCAAACACATGGGTTGCGTGACGGTCCTCAGCAGCCAATTCAGAGCCTGCATCGCGTAAACGCGACAAGCGGCGCGCCTCAAAGCGTGTTTCATAGCCAGTTGTAGATGCTGAAGATTGTGCTGTTGGAAAACGAAGAGCATCACGGGCCGCAAAAGGATTTCAATAATATCATTGTTGACGACTTCAGCCTGGTTGCTGGAAACGATAGCCGATTGGTCCATAGACGGAACGAGTTTCTGAAGCGCCGCCGAAGGGTAGCACAACAGCGACGAGCCCGCATCTGCAATGACAAATAAATGAATCTCAAATTCAGACTCCAAAATGCAATGCGAAAAATCGATCGTTTACCACTGGCTAATTCGCTGCTACTGTTGTTTCTCTTGCGCATCATGACGACCCGACCATCATTGCTGTTCTTAGCCCAAGGAGCCCCGGTGGACATCGACACCGACCGATGAAACATGCCACGATTCTTCATGCATTCGCAGTCGCCCTCTCCCAAGTCACAGTCCGACAAAGGCTGACATCAAAATCCCGTCATCATCATTTAACACGGAATCCTGCGCTGTGACACACACCCTTCCGACCACACTGAACGACCCGTTTTCAGCGGAAACTTGTCCAGTCCGTCTCCTCAGCGTCTCCTCGTAAAAATGCTCCTCGGAGCTCATCGAGCTGTGGATCCCCAAAGCCTGCAAACACTGAAACGGCCCGAGCGTGGGAAAAGGTCCAGCAGCTTCCGGGGGGCTATGATTCTCAGCGACGGAAGACAAAGTCTGCGAAGGTCGCCTCTGCTGTTTGGGAATACTGGAACCGGAAGCGCTGGCAATGTCCAGCAAAAACATGGCGTTGTTTTTCACCATGATATGGGTGTCCCTGGCTCCGGGACTGCTGATGGGCGACAAGATCTTGCTCGCGTCGATCTTCTTCCTGGACGTTCCGCCGCCCGCGAATTTCTTGGCCATGCGCTTTTTCTTCAGGCTCAGGTACTTCTCGCGACAAGTGTCGCATATGAGGTACCAGGAATAGTCCCCGATGCCGCCGTCGCCGCAGTTTCCCGCCCAGCCGGAACAGTAGTTGCCGCCGCTGTTGTAACCTTTGCCCCCGGCGTGATTACCGCAACCCGGATGGACCATTTTCATATGATACGTCACCGGGTGGGAAAACATCAGACCGCAAAGGTCGCAAAACGTCTCGCGTTCGATACTCCCGAGACTCTCCACGGATCTCCCGACCGGCTTCCAGTCCTTCTTCTTGCGACTGGCCTTTTTCTCGCGATCTTTCGGTTTTTCCTCTTTGGACGTCTTCTCCGTCTGCTGCACCGTGCGTTTCGGCGTCTTCGTTATCTGTGTCTGTAAACATTCATCATCATTCAGAAACGTCAACCTTTTTTAGTGTTTCGATTTGAGAGAATGTAAAAGCGTACCTGAGGAATCGGGCTCGGTAGAATAAGTTGCTGCTCGATGAATCGTAAACTCTGCGCGCTGAGTTCTTCCCATAAAAAGACGAGGCTCTTCAGCGCCGGCGGCAGCACCGTCACCGTGTGAAACTCGGGCAACGCGCTCAACTTGCTCCCTCCGGGCTGCGCGTCGTCGCTGACCAGCGCATCCTGTTTCTTCCGGCTACGATTCGCGTTCGCGTTCGCGGCAGAGCGCGTCAGCGTTTCCAGGGTGCTGGGCTGGATGTGCAAATAATGACCGGCGTTCGTGACCTCCAGCGAGTGCCGCTGTCGAGCGCGTTGCTCCTTCGTGAGCTCCTGTTTCTGCTTGTCGCTTCCAGGAACCGAGCTTTGACGAGTCACTACTAAGGCACCTTGTTTCGGGAGGCTCGGGTGAAACTTCAGGAAACTCGCGCAGGCCATTGCGTCGTGGACGATGCCCTCGTGCCAGAGAAAAGCCGCAAATACAGCGCGCAGAGATTCCGCCAGCGACGGGCTTATCGCTTCTTTTACCTGTCGTTATCATAAAATTCAATAAATCCTGATTAAGTGTCATGCATTTTAAAACTAGCTGGAAGAATCGAACCTTGTCCTTGCTCAGATTCAACGCCCGGTTAGGACTCGGAGCTTGGTGGCTATTGGCAGGAGACATGGCACGTTTAGCTCGAGTTTTCACTGTTTTCACGTGTTCCCTGCGAGTCAATTTCGGCGAGTGTCGTTCTTCCTTCGCGCCGGATGAGCCAATGCTGAAGTGACCCTTCATCGCGGTCGTAGCACTTTCCGGACTCGTCTGGGTCTGGGCTTGAGACACTTTACGAGGGCTCTCCTGCGAGTCCTTGCATACAAAAATATTCTTGTTCATTTTGTTCATTTCGAATGACCAATGTCAACTTACAGCGCGATCTTTTCGAGGAGTATCCGGCGGACTCGCCGCGCTGCTTTCCGATCTCAAGTGCAACGAACTGCAACTAGGACTCGGCGAAAGATCTCGCGTGTTGGCCGTTGAATTTGGAGATTGCGACGGATCCCGGGTGAGACTGCTCACCAACGCGCTGGTATCGCTTTGCGTGGATCCTCGCCTGTGCGACGTCGCGCTGTCCATGCACCCCGACACTAAAAAATAAAAACACGTAATCCAAACATTGGGTCGCTGGAATAATTGGGGAAAAACGCAAATCTTCCGTGTGGTGATACCATGCTGAAATACCGTGCAAACTCATTGAACGTGAGACTATGAAATTCCTACGCTGTGCAGTCAAAAAGCTAGAGCATCTGAAATATTTTACCGGCAAGTTTGCTGTTCCGGTGATAAAGAAAGTCGCGTTTTCGTTCTTATCTTGGAATTTATGTTTTCAACGACTCGACAAACATTTCCCTTGTTTCTTGTATGAAAACTTGACTTTAATAGCTTCGTAAAGAGAACTTACCCAGAGGCGAAAGTCCGACACTTCGCGGGGAACCGTAAAGCAAAGGGCTGCTGCTGGCGCTGTCGCCCC
>JABFQM010002524.1:0-14819 GCA_022816865.1 Zelostemma sp. ZL-2020 | reverse complement strand
GAACGTGTCATACCAATTTTCCATTTACCATTCCGTCTTTACACACTCCCTTATTCGCGATAATAACACGCTTTGAAAACTCCCTCGGAGACACTTCGTCGCTCTGCCATTCCTAGTTATATCATACCGCGAGAAACATGAAAATTTCATCCATCGGGGCTTTGAGATTTCTAGAAATAAGCACCCTGGTTAGCGGCTTCTTGCCGCCACCGAAGTACGCGAGTAAAGTGGAATTCCAGCTCCACAAATTCGTCAGAATTATTTTGTTTCTTTCGGCACTGTGTTTCCTGGGGCCTTTATTGTATTCGATATATAAATTTCGCGATGACGTTATGATCTTCCCGAAATCGGCTGCTTTGGCGTGTGCGGTGGTGCATTACTGTGGGAAACTTTGGTATTTTGGAATACATCGACGCGAATTGCAAGTAAATTTTCATCTTCGCCCAAGATACATTTTAGAAACCAGAAATACGAGTATTGCAGTCATGAGAAATGGACATTTTTAACGTCTCTGAAGCAGTGATAATAAAGTATTTTGAATGCAGTTAATTGGAGGACTTTTTTTACGTTTTAGGAATTGTTTGGGAACATGAAGGAGGATTTAAAGTCGTTTGATTCTCCAGTTTCTTTTTACATGCAAAATTACATCGTGCAAAAATATCGCATCGTCTATTTCTCTTTGACGTTAGGGTCGTACGCTGCTGCTATTTTGGTTTGCGCTCTACCATTTGTGGTCTCGAACCAGACTTTTCCTTCCGACGCAATTTATCCATTCAGCGTTGATAAAAGTCCAATCAAACAAATAATTTACTTGCATCAAACTTTCCTTGGGCTGCAAGTAGCTGCTAATTTATGCTCCGACAACTGGGTTACAATGTTATTGTGGTACACTGTTATCAAATTCCAGCTGCTCGCGAGAGAATTTGAAAATGTCGAAACTAAAAGTGATTTTTATCGAAGCGTGAGGAAACATCAACAATTATTGAGGTATTTTTTATTTTTTACGTCGATTTTTTCATGCAAAACTAGTTAAACTGGAATTTCTTGCGTGAATTCTTAACTGTAAAATCCCTGAATTTCGTGGATTGAAATAGATGAAGACTTTCAGATGAAGTGGCACGTGCAATACGCGATGGAATCTCAGTGAATGTCGTGGTTTTTATCATGGGAGCGATTTTCAGTGCCGTTAATATTACCGCTGTTAGTACAAATTCTGATTGGTAGTGGTGTAAGTAAGTTGATTCGACGCATCAAGGACTCATCACTCTTTTTTTCAGTCGCATTCTTTTCTGATAAGAAGTCAGTTCATCGTGATCGTCATCGCGATTTTCTCCTTTTTTTTCGTGACTTCTTACGTAGCGAATTCGGTCATCGAATCGGTGAGATTTTACCAAACTGATACTTTGTATTGACTTTGTATTGATGAACTCATTAATCAACTACTCAGAGCGGCTCAATCGCAAATTCTTCGTACAATTCTTCGTGGACAGAATCATCGAAACTTTCGAGCGTGATACAACGCGCGCAAAAGCCTGTCGTGATCAAAATCAACGCTTTGGTGCCTGAATTATCACTTGAATTCTATGCTGTAGTAAGTTCTCGTGAGACATTATTTTTATAATATTCTAATCGAAATTACTCCATTTATGATGGATTTGTGTAACCGTACAAAAAATTAGACGAAATAAGAACGACTTATACGTGATAAAAATAGAAGAATAATTTATTGTTCTCACGTGAATTATTTTTTAACTTAACATGGACACTTTTTTTCTTTCAGTTTGTTTATACGAACTTCAGATTCTTCACAATGTTAAATGCTCTACTGTTTTAAGTGGAGGCAAGAATCATTGAATGATTTTTTTTTAATCAGATACTGATGTTAGAAAAGAGCTTTTATCCAAGCCCCGACAAGACTTTTTTAAGTACGTAAGTGAGTCTGAACAATTTTGACACCTTGGGAACCATTTAAAATTGATGATTCATTTTTCTCTTGAAATATTGAAATTAACGTTTTTTTTTATCGCGTTAATTTTGTTCTTATTATTTAGCTCATTTAACGTCGAAATTGTCGTTTACACTTTTTTCAGCTATCTCATTTTAATGCGACTGTAATTATTGATCAAATAAAAAATTATTTTCAATATTGCCATTGAAAATGTGCTAAAAATCGATGTATTATCTTCATACGAAAATCGAGAAAGAATTTTTGTTTTTGTGTTTTGGAACAAGAAAATAATACGTTGATTCTTTAGCTCGTTTATGTGATTTATAAAAACAGTTTCTCATATTGAGTTGAAAGATTATTAATTTTCATGCAGCCTCACCGAATTTTGAAAAAATTGATCTTGGATCACGAAAAAAAGGCAATTTCAGGTAAGAAAAACCGTTGCGTTCGTCAAATTCAATTACAAAAAATTGTGCAAAAAAAACTACCCAATGCGAAAAAAAAAACTATTTTCTTCAGAGAACGAAATGCAGTTACAACACTGGTTTTCCCTGTTCTTCCTCCCCAGATTGACTAGGACGTGAATTTTGTGCAGAAATTATCAAAAATGTATGAAATTAAATACTTCGAAAGTCTCATTCAATAGGAACTTTGGCTTGTTATTTATAATAGAAAAAAAAATGAATTGATTTCTGTTCTTACCCTGCATCAATAAATATAATGCTGCTTTCAACAATAATTAATGTATTTAAATAAATAATTGAGAATTCTTTTTAAACCGTAACTTTCTGCACAAAATCGCAACGTAATTCTTAGATACAGCAACTTTCTTTATCGGTTTATATAGATTTTATGGTTTAAATGAGTATTCAGTACAAAAAAACTAGTTCGATTTAACATTCAGTAAAAGACGTCAGATTTAAATTGCTCTGTTTGCTATATCAGTGAAATTATACACTCCGAAGGTTATAAACTTTGAAATCAAGAAATAGAAATAAAAGAAATATGTGAACGTTAACAAAATAAAAACGCTAGAAATCGAGATTAGATTACAGGTGCAGCAATTGTTATGATATAAATAATCATTCCTGCAGTAGTCAATGACTTGTATTTGAATTCCCACCTAAAATCGAATCGTAAAATTCACGATTTCACACCTTTAGGAAAATACTGATCCATGTTTACCCCATTCCTGCGCAGTTCGTTTGTTCCCGCTGTTTTTTGCTTCCACTTAAGAGCACCTTGAATCCAGGAAACTGGATACAAGTAGTTTCAATAAGTTCAAACAATGCTGCCAGGACCACTCGATCAATGTACTCAAATCTGAGAAACAGAAAATATAATAAGCACGCAATATCTGGACAAAATTAAATTTTGAGTGTCAAGCTTTCATTCACAGCTGTTGCTGATCAATTTTCATTTTATTTATGGTTTCAAACTTGAATTTATAACCGCACAGGAGTGTACCTTGCAATAACGTGCTGTAAACTTAATTAAAACAATCAAAACATTCAAATACGAAATTTTGAAATGTTTGTAATCAATTTTCTGTTCCTACACTGCAAAAAAATACTTATTAAACACGTTACCAAAGGATTTGTTGCTTTTTTTACTAGTAAGAAATGAGAAAACTAATTATCCTCTAAAGAAAAGCGCGAGTTGCACGCACACCATCTAATTTATCCCGAATATAATTGGTAATTTTGAAATGACAAATCTTTCTTTCAGCACTTCAGTAACAGTAACTTATTCTCGCACATTTGCAACTTTTCTCATCGCACTTGAAACATTTTTCAACCTCGGAGAAAACGACAACGAACTAAATCTTATATATAAACTATAAACTAGCTTAAGCTAGTAATTTCCGAAAAATATCGCTTCACAATTACTAACAATGGCAGTAGAATAACCAATAACAACCTGATGCCACCTGAAGTCTTTTCTAAACTGTTGCGGTGTGAAAACGGAGTATTCCTTTCGACTTCAAATAAGCTATACCGTTTTACACTGTTCCATCGATCTGCCATGATGTAGCATGTATCAATGTAGCACCGCGCTGATTTAATATTACTAAATAATTGCTACCTTCTCACAAAACGAGACAGCAATTATTTCACTTCCTGCAGGTAACTATTATTCCTAACGTATCATTTGACATTTATCCGTTAATTGTACGTTTCACATTCTGTCTTTACACGCTCCCTCACTTGCATTGAGAACAACCCCTGCAAAATTTCCTCGGAGGCGTATCGTCGCTAGTCTACCGTTTCCAGTCGTACCATTGTGCATGAAACATGAAGGTTTCACCCATCGGGGCATTGCAATTTCTTGAAATAAGTGTCATTGTTAGCGCCTATATACCGCCGACTAGATATTTTCTGCTTCACACATTCGTCCGAATGATTTTCTTACTTTCGTCGCTGTGTTTCCTGGGTCCTATAATGTATTCGGTTTATGCATTTCGCGATGACGTTGCAATCTTTCCGAAATCAGCCGTTTTAGCGAGTGGAACGATGGTGTATTTGGGAAAACTTGTGGCATATGGCGGGCAAAGACGCAGGATACGGGTAATACTCTATTTTTTACTCAAGATATCAAGATAAGTTTGAAAATACAGTACTACTCAGAGTAATAAGAACTGATACTTCAAATTATAAAACTGGGATAAATAAACATTTGTGAGGTCTCAGCAGTATTAGTACTAGAGTATCGCAGTGTTAGATGTCCGCATCTTCTAATACGTTTTTCGAATTACGGTCGAGTCCTCGAAATTCATGGATATTTCAAACCAGATTTTATTTTATTCAGGAATTGTTCAGGACCGTAAAGGAGGATTTGGAGTCGATTCATTCTCAAGTTTCATCTTACGTGCGAAATCACATTTTGCCAAAGTATAGTATTTTTTATCTCTTCTTGACGGCATGCTCGTACGTGGCTATTTCTTCCGTTTGCGCTTTGCCATTTGTAATATCAAACCAAACTTTTCCCGGCGATGCCGTTTATCCATTCAACGTTGATGAAAGTCCAATCAAACAATTAATATACTTGCATCAAACATTCGTTGGGATGCAAGTAGCAGCTAGCTTCTGCGCCGGCAGTTGGATTGCTGTGTTATTATGGTACACTGGTATCAAATTTCAATTGGTTGGGAAAGAATTTGAAAATAGTAAAATTCAAAAAGAATTTTATCGAACCTTGAAGAAACATCAACAGTCATTAAGGTATTAATTATACCGTTATACGTCGATTCGTTTATTCATCGTCAAACATTAAACATTTTAAACTGGAAAGTCTCCGAATACTATATACTTCAATTCGGATAAAGATTTTCAGATGAAGTGACATCTGCAGTACGCGGTGGAATCCTCGTGGAGGTAGTAATTTATTTCATTGGGGCGATTTTTTGTGCCGTGTATGCTACTATTGTTAGTATGTTGTTTTAGTACGTTATTAACGGATTGATGATTCAACCAATTTTTCATGCAACAGCAACAATGTTTTCTGGAATGAGCCGTTTTTCTATTACTGATCCGTAATGCTAGCCGAAATACTACAAATCTGGCGGTGTCTATTCGTCCGGAGAGAGTTAATGAGAGAGCGTTTTTACGTAGATTTCGAAAATGTTGTAATTTCATAAGTGTTCCGAGCACCCAAGAAATGAGTGCTTTTCCTGTATTGTTACTCGCTCATTTTCTCTCCAGGTGAATGGACATTGCCAAAAACTTCAATAAAATACACGTCAACCTCGCGGAATGTTTGGGACTTTCGTAGTATAAAAACGCTCCGAAGTTTCATCAAGAAGAATTGTTAACTTTGAAGATAGCCAAAAAAAACGATTCAGTGTGGCATAAGTAACACAACCTTACGCGTCTTTGCAGTCGCAGTCGTTAGTGATAAAGAGTCAGTTCATCGTGATGTTAATCGCAGTTTACACTCTTTTTTTTGCGACGACAAATGTAGCCAATTTTATCATCGAATCGGTAAGATTTTACTGCGGAAAAATGGGAGATTAATACTCTGCGTCGAATTTGATTAATTTTGATAACGAGACTTTGTTTCAGAGTGGCTCAATCGCAAATTCTTTGTACAATTCTCCATGGACAGAATCACCGGTAAAAAGCAATCTTATATGCGAGGCCATGGCAAGAGCACAGAAACCGGTTGTGATCAAAGTCGGCAGTTTCATACCGGAATTGTCACTTAAATTATATGCTGCAGTAAGCACTCATACCCGGCTTTTACGATATCTTAATCATTCATGGTTGTAAGACGAAAAAAAGTTTGAAAGCGGAATCAGAACTGCTTCTTTATGATGAAAAAAAAAATATGTGTTCCGATAACCATGATTTTCAAGCTAGACTACATTTTTTCCTTTCAGTTTGTTTCTTCGAACTTTAGATACTTCACAGTGTTGATCAGTCTACTCTAGAAACTGAATGGAGAAATAAAGGATCAACTGATATATCACTGATCAGATTTTAATGACAAATCAATATTTTACTTGGATCCCAACAATATCCTTCAAAATACCTTTGTGAACCTTTAATATTGTAGCAATTCTTATTCTTTTGAACAACTTCGAATTGACGTTCTTTACTTGCAATAATTCGTATCTGATTATTTAACTCATTTTATGTCGAAAAAGGTCTTCTGTACTTTTTTTCTCGAAAATAAACCGTTATGCATGCAAATTTTTGACATTTCGATAATGTTCTATGATTTTATGCATAATTTGAATGTTTCATGCAATTTTGTAGTGATTTCAGTAGTTTTTATGATTTTTTGTGTTGAAGTGTGCCAATTTACAGACTTCGTTTTTTCAAAAAATTGTTCTTCGAAATTATCTTAATTTTCATTTTTTACAACTCTAATAAAGAATAATCATCAAAATATATCATTTACAGCCATTTTGAATCGTGTCTCACAACTCCCCACCTTTTTTGGAAATTCACAAAAAGATACATTTTTACGAGCATAATAAAATTGCTCAACAGTTATGAATTTTAACAAACTGCTCAAGCCAAAAGTTGTGTTTTTGTGTCTATTAAAGATTCTACTTTGCAGATTTTCAAAATATGGATTTTTATGGTAGTTATGTCTTAAAAACAAAACCCGTCTTACAACTTCCCACTCACCCCTATAAATACTGATCTTTTCCCCTCTCGAATTAAATGGTTTATTATTATTTAATGCATTCAACGTCAAGATGGTTTCTTGCACTTCTTCACAACCATTTTAATTTGACGCGACTGTAATTGATCGAATAAAAAATCGTTTCCAATTTTGTCATTGTAAATGTGCTGGAGAATCGATGTATTTATCGATTTTCAGACTAAAAAACAATACGTCAATTCTTCACTTCTTTTAAATAATTGATCAAAACAATTTCTTAGAATGAGTTGGAAGATCATTCATAGTGTAATGCAGCCTTATTACATCTTGAAACAATTAATTTTTAATAATGAAAAAGCAAGCAATGTTAGGTAGAAAAAACCGATGAATTGTCACATTCGATGACAGGAAAAGAGAAAACGTTGCAAAAACGTGCTGAGAACTTGGTAAAAACAACTATACTTCTACAAAAAAGACACTTGAAACGTTCGAATACAAAATTTTTAAATTTCTGAAATTAACCTTTAGTCCCTACATCGTTAAACAATACTTATTAAACAAGTTACTAGAGGATTCGTTGCTTTTTTACGAGTAAGTAATTAGAAAATGAATTTTCGCTCCACACAAAAGCGCGCAAAATATATTATACACGACCAAATTTATTCAGAATATTCTTGCCACGTTTCTAGATAAACAGTGTCTATTCGCTTGGAGAGTGAACGAAAGTGAACGAGAGTTAATGAAAAAGTAAACGATGACGGACCACATTCTACATTCGGCGCAAACATTCATCATCAGAGTTTGTTTCTTTCTTTCCGGGCTGTGTTTCCTGGGTCCTTTATTGTACTCGATATACGAATTTCGCGATGACCTTATGATTTTCCCGAAATCAGCCGCTTTAGCGTGCGCAGTGGGACAGTATTGCGGAAAACTTTATTTTCACGAAAAGCATAAACTCGAGTTTCCCTTTTTGAGATAACTTGGTTTTAATTGTATCTTTAAATTTTAATTAACACATTCTAATTACATTTTCTCAATCGCAATAATTTTTTTCTGATTTTTCGATACATTGCTCCTCGAAAAGGTTTTCTGCACTTTTTTTGCGAAATCAACCGTTTCGTAATAATAAATATTTGAAAATTGAAAATTTTGTATGTTTTTTATCGACTTTTTTTATGTATTTGAATATTTATTGCTGAAAACAGTCTCTTTACTTTTTTAAAATTTATAACCTTCATTATTCATTGTGAATAATTGTTTAAAAAAAAAAAAGAAACTACAACAGGTAGGGTTCCCAAGCGGTCACCCATCCAAGTACTAACTACCCCCAACATTGCTTAGCTTCGGTGATCGGACGAGAACCGGCGGTATCCAATGTGGTATGGCCGTAGCTTGTAGAATCTAATTATTTAGATCGTACATATAGGAGAAAACATTAGGCGCAATCCACATGATTTTTGGGCTTATGGAGAGTTCTGATTGGCTGCACCAATTCTGAAACCTTCTCTTACTTTTTCTTTTTCAACCAATCATTTCTCACTTGAATACTTTTGGCGGTTTTTAAAATCTGATCGGACAGACTTATTAAATTCGAATGTGCTGAAAGTGATAAATCAAAAATACGTGGTTGTAGAGATCGTAAGTATACATATTTTCTTCATCTACATTTTTCTTTTTTCCTTATACCGTGTTCTTGAAAAATAAATAGAAGAAAAATCGTATCGCAAAACCATTCAAGGTCATGCATGTTTTCATCCACGCTTACGTCTTACGTTTACGCGTTATGTCAGCAACTCCCTCACACAAAGGCAGTCGAATCTAACCTAATATGACGTGTGAAATATCAAGAGAACTGTCGTAAACAATGTTTAACGTCAAATCTTCTAGAAATCTTGACAAATCATCAAATTTGTATCAACTGTCATCGACGATGAAAACGGATCACGTATCGAGTAAAGTGCGTAGTTTTTAACGACGAATCATGTTTCGCAGCAGGAGCTGGTTCGGGGGAGGACTTTGGAAGCCAAAAAATCCTCACTCGCTCGAACATTTAAAGCAAGTTTCGTTTGTTTACCCCTAAATGACAGTGCTCGACCTTGAAATGCCCTCAAAACCATGATTTCCGCTCCAGGTATTTGTACAACATTTTGTCGAAAAATCAAACCGTCTCCGAGCACAATAGAGGTCTTCTCGTGGAAACTTTACGGTCAATCGCCGAAATACTTATTTGGGGCGATCAAAATGACAGCAGCGTTTTCGAGTAAATCCATTTTCATGTTTTTTTTTTTTCATTTTACAAGAACAAAAAATTCGATTATTACGAAAACTTTTTCTCCCTGTTTCAGCTTTTTCCTGGAGAAAAATATGCTCTCGTTCTTTTTACGAATCATGAAGCAAAAATGCGGCAGTTACGTTTGCGTTCAGTTGCTCCAAACGCTGAACATTCTGTTCGAAAACATACGAAACGAGACGTCTTTATGTGAGCATCCGCGCCTTATTTTTGTGATGGATTTTGCTCCGAATAATTGTCATTTATCAATTTGCAGATTATCTATTGAGCAACAACCATGTAAACAGTATAATTGTACATAAGTTTGACTTTAGCGACGAGGAAGTAATGGCTTATTACATAAGTTTCTTGAAAACTTTGAGCCTGAAATTGAACGCGCACACTATTCACTTTTTCTATAACGAGGTAAGAGCTGTACTTTTCATTGTTCGAAAACTGAAAATTCATGCCTGAATTTGTCCTTTTCAGCACACCAATGATTTTCCTCTGTACACGGAAGCAATAAAGTTCTTTAATCATTCGGAAGGTATGGTTCGCATCGCCGTGCGGACCCTGACACTAAACGTGTACAAAGTGGAAGACGCGTCGATGCTCAGGTTTATCAGAGACCGAACTGCTGCTCCTTACTTCAGCAATCTCGTTTGGTTCATTGGAAACCACATAATCGAACTCGACACTTGCGTGAGAAACGATGCCGAGTAAGCTCTTCTCGTTGCCCAAGAAATGCACTCGTTTAAACATAATCTTTGTCGTTTCAGTCACCAAAGTCAAAACAGATTAGCGGATTTGGTCGCGGAACATTTGGATCATTTGCATTACCTTAACGACATTCTCTGTTTGAACATACCGGATTTAAATAAGGTTCTGACTGAGCATTTGCTGCAGAAATTGCTCGTGCCTCTTCACGTTTATTCGCTGATGAAGCAAAAATCCTTGTCTCCCAATAGTCAGGTACAATCCGAAATAGTTTTGTAATTCAGGAGAATGTAAATTGGAATTTCTCATTTTCTGATTTGTTTCAGGGCGAAAGAAAGCACGTGAGCATAGTCGTGGCTCTGTTTCTTCTGTCCCAAATATTTCTCATCGTTTCTCACGGTCCGCTGGTAAAAACCCTGGCCGCGATAATTCTGAAATCGAACGTAGACATAATCGCCAGCGGCGCTAGTAAAATACTCGAGAAGTTCTTGGAAACGTCGTTCAATGAATCAGTCGGTTTCTCCCCACCCACGGAAAGCTTGGAAAAGTCCTTGGAAAGTTCGCACGAGTCTCGTAGTGACTCCGAGAGTAACGAGAAATCACCCGGTGAACTCGAGAAGGAAAACTTGGAAAAGTCGGAGAAAAGCTTGAAAGAGACGAAGGAAAATATGCCGGGAACGTCTCAGGGTACCGAAAGCATCTCGCGGGAAGAAGTTAAACACCTCAATGTCACGGACGAGGAGAAAGAGCAGATCCTGGCGATTCAAAGTCCTTTGCTACCCGTGAAGTCGGTGAAATCGAACGAAGAATCTTTAGTCAATAAACCATTTTTGGAAACTATTCTCAACTCTCTGTCCTGCACGGAGAACGATTACGCGACGCTGTTCGCGTTGTGTCTACTTTACGCCTTAGCAAATAACCCCGTAAGTTGAGGAAAAAGTAAATACATTGCTCTTAGAACAATTAATTCCATGAGTAATTTTCCAGGGTGTCGAATCGGAAACTCTGGATTTGATTCTGGTTTCCCCGCAAACTCTTCCGCTCAAAGAATCGTACAATGAAATGTTGATCGACAGACTAATGCAGATTGTCACAGCGAGTTGTCAAACAAGTAAAACGTTCAATTTACATTTGTCATTTATCCGTTGATATCCAGGTTCTAAAACTTTCGTATTGTTGCAGATACCAAAGTGAGGCTCGTTGCGCTGGAGGTAACAATAAAATTGTTATCGCAGTTGGTGGTCTCGGAAGGCGATAGCGTTTTACACGACTCGCGTATAGCGGCGATCGAAGCCGCGAAAGAGCAAAGCACGGCTCTGCTTCGCAATTTCTACAAATCGGAAGACATCTTTTTAGACATGTTCGAGGACGAGTACAGCGACATTCACAAGCGACCGTTGAAAGTTGAATGGTTGATGATGGATAGTAACATTTTACTTCCGCCCACCGGAACGCCGATGACCGGTATCGGGTTCAGCAAAAGATTGCCCTGTGGAGAAGTAATGCCTTCGTCGATGATCCTGAAAATTCAAGCGAGTTGTGCTGATTATTACTTTGTTCCAGGTGGAAAGAGCTCGTCGCGCAATAAGAGTATTTTTTCTAATACGAGAACTTTCCTTATTTATCAACTCGGAACTGGAGACTCAATTGCCCTTAACGAATCCCGCCAGTTGTGTTCAAGTTAACAATGTTCTTGATCTGAGTAAATACATTTTAACTCTTTAATTGATCTCGATGCGTCACAGTTTTTAATTTTAATTAATGTTCTTTTTTTAGATAATAGCGATCTTATAGCGTGCACAGTAGTGTGGAAGGACGGACAAAAAATTCGCAGGTTCCTAGTCATCGACATCATCCAGTTGATCCTCGTCGAGCCCGACACGAGAAAATTAGGCTGGGGCGTTGCGAAATTCGTCGGGTTTTTGCAAGACATCGAAGTCGCCGGTGACAAGGACGATTCCCGATGTTTGCACTTGACGATTCACAAACCTTCGAGCAGCAGCACTGCAAATCGCGTCCCATTATTGTCTACGAAATTCATATTCGACGATCACATTCGTTGTATGGCTGCGAAACAGAGGTGCGAATTAGTCCAACCGATAAACTGATCATGTTTTCAACATTATTTTTTGAATTCAGGTTGACCAAAGGCCGCATCAAAGCAAGGCAAAAGAAAATGAGTCAGATAGCGAGGCTGCTCGACATCCCCAGCAGCACGCCTCATTGTTCAACCCCGCCGAATTACGCGTTGATCGGCATGCGACCAGAACGTACGAAATTCCGAATTTAATTCTGTTTTCAAATTGTCGATTGCAAATTTTGAGTAAATTGTACTGTTTTATTAGGTTCGATAGGTCGAGGACACAGATCAAAAGACCATCAACGACCGCTTTTCACGATCAACAAAGTTCCAGGTTTCGCTGCTCAAATGCACCGCGAGGAAAGTTCTGCTTCCGGTTCGAGACGGCTGGAGAGCAGCGGGAAATCGGCGGAAAATGGCTCGAGGTCCAGAGAACATTCGCCGAAAATCCCGAGACCGCGCAGCGAGGAAATTCCGCTCGAGGACATGCGGCTTCGCAAAACTTCCCTCGCGTCGAACAGTTCGAGCGCCGATTACTCCGGCTCGAGTAGCGGGGGCTCTGGGTCCAACGGGGAAACGACCAAGTCTCGAAATCATTCCGAGGAAACGTCTTTCACGCAACATCATCAAAGCAGGCCGAGGAGGAAGGGTCAGGTCGAGACCGTGTGATCTTTATCCCAAATAAACGCTGACGCAGCTTTTAGTTTTGCTCGTGGAACTAAAATTCGATTGATTTGTAAGATAATGTCAGTAGCTTCAATTTTCAACATATTGGGATTTCAGGTGTAAATAGTTATTACGTTTTTAATTCTGTAAGATATGCAACTAATCGTGAAGAAGGAAATTATTTAAAAATGTGCAACATTGTAGGCTATATGAAATAATATTTGTATATAATGATAATTACAACTGTGGTTAATACATTTACACATAACTGTAACAATGCAAGAGTCGCCAACTTTTTTTCAAGAAATATCGGAAATATAGGTTTACAAAATTGGTTGACTTTTGGAGCATTACATGTTCTCTTGAAAGCAAACATACTTTGTGGAATAAATTCATTAAATTTTATTTTATAGCTACACACCAAAATTATCGAGATAATTACAAAACCCAGGGTTCGATATATTTTTAAAAACACCTCTTCGCCTTCAAAATTCCAAAAGAATAATAAACAAATAAACCACCCAACAAAATTCCTTCAAAACTCGCCGAACGCGCATTACAGAGCATCAAAATATACAACTCGTGTTCCAAGTTACGCATTTTATTCAATATTTCTCACATAGCATCGCGTTTAGAAAAAGAGAGCCGGCGCTCAGTCGAAGGAAATCAGTTCCGCGGTTTCCGCGTTTGGCTCCTGCTTCTCGGGTTGCGCTGGCTGCATGCTCGGATTCGGGAACTGCATTGGTTGTGCAATCGCGCCAGCTACCTGCGGCGCAACGTTCGGCATCATCGCTACATTCGCCGCCGAAGCATTTTGAGTAGGCTGTTGATTCTGATTCGGGATGGTGGTACTCGATACATTCTGCTGCTGGGGTTGAGCCGCCGGCATCTGCATCTGACCCATATGTTGTTGAGATTGCGGCATCCCCAGTTGATTCTGTTGGGGTAAAGGCATCTGCATCATCTGATTTCCCGGTGGTCCTTGCTGCGGCGGTAAAACTTGGCCCGGTCCTGGTGCTCCAGGAGGCGGCATGCGACTCGGAAGCTGTTGCTGCGTGCTCATTTGGTGAACTCCGCCCATATGAGGCATCTAAAACAATTCGGTAATCAATAAACAAAGACGTCAAGAAATTGATTGGAAAAAAAAGAAAAACCCCCAACCATTCCTGAACCAGGTAAAGTTGCTCGAGGAGGCATAGCAGATTCTCGTCCCGGATGAACGGACGTTACGTCCACTGGTCCTTGTTGAGGCGCCTGCGGTACCCCATAATTCGGCGGGTACTGACCATACACATACATGCCCTGATTGGTCGGGGACATCGCATTGTAATTGGGTCCCGAATTGGGATATTGAACGTGACGTACCGGAGAACCCTGAGAAGAAGGTGCCATGTAACCAGTAACTGACTGGTAACCGCCTAAAACGAGAAAGGAGACAATTGTAATTTGTGATGTTTAGTGACATCGTTTTCTGTTACAGAAAACTTGCCCATAATATATTGCTGTTTTTGCTGCTCCTGTCGCATCTGCATCTCCCGTTCCTGCTCCTGGATTCTTTGCAACGCCAGCTGACGTTGATACTGCAAATATTCCTGCTTTTTCTTTCTCATGATCTCCAACTTGTGCGCCATTTGAAGCTGCCGTTGACGTTCAGCTTCCTCCGCTTGCCTGCGCACTTTTTCCCTGTGTTCTTCGCGCAGCGCGTCCAAAGCTGCTCTGGCGTCCTTTATCTGTACGAGTTTATCCTGTAGTCCTTCGTAATACACCCTCTTATCATCCTGTTCCTGAATGTACCGCAACAATCTGGAAAATTATTTTCGTTATACAAGTTCGTTTACTGAATTCGATACTTTGAAGTCGAAAGAAATCGTACTTGGAGTGCATATCAGTGACGGTCATGAAAAGCGATTGCACGGAACTGTCAATGGCAATGGACCTTCCTCGAGACGAATTGCTTTTCATACGGTTCACGAAGATTTCGACTTGCGAACGCAGTTCCCCGACAAAATTCTCAATCTCGTTGTTGA
>JABFQM010002523.1:0-14822 GCA_022816865.1 Zelostemma sp. ZL-2020 | reverse complement strand
CAGCGGAAGCAGGCGAACGGGTTGTAGCCGTGTCTGTGGTTCCGACGTGTGCGTTTCCCATTTCTTTTTCTTATTTTTTTTCCGGGTTTTTTTTTGAAATGCCGATTCGCCCCCCCCCCCCGCCCCCCCCACCCCCCCCCCCCCCCCCCCGTCCCCCGGAAACTCATCGGGAGAAGAGGAAAGTGGCACGACAATTTATCACGAAACTAGCTCGAAATGGGCTCGCGAAAAATGCATTCAATGATTCGAAAACGATGATCCTGGCGCTAGGCGCGACGTTTCGAAAACGCATGGCCAAACAAAAACGCTCGTTGAGCAAGAATAGAATGGAAACGTAGAGCCGAGCGAGCGAAAGAGCCGCTCTTTGTGCGAATGAAATTAGCCCTAAAATTCCAGAAAAATAATCCCAACAAGGCTCCTCCTTCCGTGCGCGCCGGATCATCCCGTTAAACAGATCCAGCGCGTTTCTACCACTCTTTGCGTTTCTTACGCTCCCGTCGTTTCTGTTTCTTGTATTTTTTTATTATTGTTGCTATCATCATCGGGCCCTCACCGACAAACGGTTTCTAGGATTGCACAGTCGAGCGCGCGCATCCTTCTTTTGTCCCAGTATTATCCCTCTCGTACTTCTTTCCAACAAACCGTGCTGGATGATCGCCTTCCACTGTTTTGCCTCGCCAAACCTCTCGAAAGGATTCGAGGACGAGTCCGAGTTACACGCTTCCATAGCTCGATTTCCGAGGAAAAAAATGCATCTTCTCACGCGACATCTTTGGGATCGCGAAACCCTTCGGAAAGTCGTAATGACCTGGGTATAAAATAAGGGGTGACTGGCTCGACTCTAAATGATATTTATTAACATGTAGGGAATCGTCGATTTGGCCTTGGCGAATTTTCTCTGAATTCCTGCAAGATTTATGCCCGTACGGCGTGTACGCCGGTGCAGCCGAGTAGTGTTCTTTGGGCAATTCTGGCGATCGCATCTCGTTCCATCGTGCGACGGGTCCGGTACTGTCGGCTGCAGCAACGGCAGCAGCAGCAGCAGCAGCACGATCGAACGAATGGGAGTCGAGGGAGACTGAGAGGACATAAAGAAGAGCGCGGCTCAACACGAGCAGCAAATGAAATGCATGTCTCAAGCTTTTTACGTGGTCCGAGCCGACGACAACTTCGGCGGGAGCTCGCGTACACAGGGATACGGAGAAAAAGAGAAAGAGGGAATGAAAAAGAGAGACAAGGACGACGAGCCTTCCGAGATGGAACACCCCGGAGATTTGAGATCGAGTTAAGATAATTGCTCGTTTGTTTAAACATTTGACCGACCGCCCGAGGAACCTCCCAGCCCTTTTTTCTCCCTTTTTGGCGCCCCGCGTAGGTAAATATGCCCACGGGAGGTTGCCTCGTCTCCTCCTTCGTCTAATGTCATTTTCGGTACTCTCGCTTCCGAATGTCGCGTGTATTTTCTACGCGTCGGACTGACAATTTATACCACGCAACAATTCTCATGTTTTCATTAAGATTCCTTCCTTTTGCAACGTTGCCTCGGGAACTGCTCAATTTCTTCGCGATAACCTACACAAATTACACACCTCATCAATGTCAACACTTCTTTAAACGCAGTATTTGAACTTCAATTAAGGCGCTGCATTATTCATGTACCTTTTTGCAAACAAATATTTTTCCAAAGCGGTTACAACTTGCAAAGAAATCAAAATTCGTCGCCGGAACAAGCCCATAAAACTTTGGATACTTTTCGTACAATTTTTTCCACGATTGATACGAATGATTTCAAAAAAACTGCCGAGGCAAAAATTTCGGAATACGCGGGGACTAAACGAATATCGAAAGATTCATCTCGACAGTTTGAATACGCAAGTATAATCGCTGTCCGTACTCGACCTACATAGTTGGCAATCATTGGCTCTAATTACTCCACTTGAAAAATTTTTCTCGTGACGCTCCGTTCTATTTTTGAGGTCGCGCCAATTATACGACTACTCTTCTTGTCACGAGCAGGTAATTCGAAGCGAAGGAAATACAGCCGGCGAAAGTTAATAGATATTAACGACGATGATTAATCATCACGGTGCCCCGCGATGCACTTACCTCTCGACGAGCGCGAGAGAGCTTATTACGTTTAATCAGAAAATCCATTTTACAAACCCACGTATTATTTGTTTAATGAAAATCAACGGGGAATTAAAACATCGTTCATTACTCGATTTATCGCATGTATTCCGATAAAATAACGCGACTGTTTCAACTCCTTTCCATCATAATGAATAATCAGCGCGATTTATTTTCTTCGAGACACCGGGTACGTTTCTGCTCGGGAGCACCTCGTCGTTGTGTGTGACAGAAAGTTTACGGGGGTGGTTTTCCTGCCTCGGAATAACGTCGGTTCGCTGACTCCCGGTGGTTTTGCGAGCGACGTCGGTGAGCGTGTGTGCGTTAGCTACGACGATGTTCACCCTCGTCGACTCTCCCCTCGCATTGATACTATCGGTCTTCGGAATCAGAAGGATGTACATTCTTACTAGATCTATAGACATTCTCCGTTTCTTTACCTTTCCAATTTCCGAAATAAATCAGCGAAATTATCATCAGGCCAACCACAAATCATCGACTCGTTACATCATTTTTATTTCGGCTTGAAAACAATTTACGTTTTTTTTTCCGCCAATAAGAATGCTCGAGTATGAAACGAGGAATTTTCTAGCCTGGTTACAATCGTGCGACACGCCAGGGTCGAGAAGGGGGTGATGGATGAGGCGAAAGGCGCCTTCGAGGGACGCCTAGCATCTTCCATCCCTTGACCGGAGCCACCCTTTTTCCCGAAAAGTCACATTCAGTCGCACCAATTCATTTCGCGTAAAGTGTGCCCGGCTACAAAAAACTACTTTCCACATAAATAAACAAATGAAAAATCCATCAGCGATCTATTTTTCCCGAAAAAACGATACGAATGAAAAATTGCGTCGCGCGATAGGTGGCCGACGATTCCTCAACGATCCCACGTAATTTTTGCCTCAAGAAATGCCGTGGGGTCGTTTCCCGGAAGTCGCGGCAACTTCGCGAAATCGCTTTCGCGGCGCAAATTTTTTGCCATAAAGCATAAAGAGGAGAAGGAGCGTCCGCCGCGGCTCGGGTTTAATTCATTGATACCGCGCAAAAACACGTTTAGAACGGCATATTTCCTCCCCGGAATAATAGCTGAAAATATGAAAAAGGCCGTTAAAGACCCAGCGAAAATAGCGGGGCGTAAACGCGAAGAAGGTGGCCTACTCGAGGTTCGAGTTCGGGGTGACATAGCTATGTCCACCTCCTAGAAACGTAGTCTACCCTCTATTGATCGGACGGAGTGCTCTGGGCTTCAGTCGAGTGGACTGGACACACCACGAGCCCGTGACCCTCGCGCGACGCCGCTCCTCACGGAACAAGTCCGTGTCCGTGCACAAAGGGCGATGTAGGTGCGCGACATCTGATACACACGAAGCGCGCGCTGCGAGAACTCGGCAGCTAAAAGGCGCCCAAAACGGTTCTCCGCGGAGATGGCGAGCGCGGGGGTGGCTGCCAACGTCTTCTCCGCACGTACACGCGCGCACACTTTCTTCAGTGGCTCGTAAAGCCGCGTCCTCTTCGCGCTGTACCGTTTTATCGGACATTGGGAACCGAGCGAAGGTAATTGCTCGGAAGGCCGGCGTCTTGGAAGGTTCGAGACACGAATTTCACCGCGAAACGACGATCGTACCGAGAATCGTAAATAATTTCGGGAGAGATCTAATTCTCCGTGGATCGCTTTTTTTCCCAAGCCGCAATTTGGATTCGTATCTCTCGAAATTCGATCGCTGCCTCTCGACGCTAAAGAGCTTGTGTATATGCGATATTGTTGTGCCTTCTCCATTGTACAACTCGTGTTTCGAGCAATGATCCCGGGGGTCTTTGTTTTATTAATACAGATTTTGGATATGGAGATAAATGGCTCTTGGGATCCGCCAAATCCTCACTTTCTCGACCGGAAAATAAAATAATACGTTTCATTGATATTATCCAACATCTATTTATTCATTACATAACATGAGTGCAAAGAAGGACTGCAGAATCAATGCAATTTTCCAGGTCTAGGTCCCGAGTTCGAATCTTGGGTAAAGCGAACGAGGAATGTCGAACTTTTCAAACAAAAATTAATACAAAAAGAGCCAAAGGCGAGGTCCGAGCGAATTCTGAAAAATATCCCATTTTTTACGTTGACGTAAAGTTTTTATAGCGAGCCATAGAGGCGCTTTCGATCAGAGTAAATTTTCCCTCCTCGGCAGTTAAACTTTATACAGAGTTCCGGGAAATCAGCATCGCGAAGTGCTTTTTCGCAGCGAACTTTTCGAATTAGGGTCGTCCGGCTTCGATCGAAATCTGCACGTGAGGCAGTTTCAGATGCTCCGTACTATTCGTATCCAATTATCTCATGTCCCTTGTTGGGATCTGCGTGCTACGCCATTGGCCTACTCGGACCGTCCGGTCCGCGGGGCCGTTTGTTTTGTAAGTCTAATCGCAGAACGGCTCTCCGGTGGTCCCCGCCGCCTCCGCCCGTCTTCCCTGCCGACGCCGCTCGCCGGCCGCCATTTTATTTTTAAAAAACGACCACCACGCGCACTTTCGCCCGTTCCGAGCGGAACGGCAGTTCGGCTCCGGAGAGATGCTGCGCGTATGGTGGCGCCATGGCCAACGACTCTGACAGCCGTAAGAGAACAAAAAATACCCGCAGGAACTCCCATGGATATATAACCAAGGCTGTAAGGACACTCTGAATTTCGCCGGACAATACCTATCCATTTCTACTAGCGCACCTTGTCTCTCAGGGCGTTTTCGAGAGCAATAATGCAAGACGGAAGAAAGATTTAGATCATTGTCAAAACAACAGAAGACTGTCGTTTATATGACCGAATGAAAATTTTCTGGCTTGAACCAAACTTTTTATTTATCGACTTTCGTCCTTAAATTTACTTTCAGTACCGCAAAAACATTTTTAATAAAACTTTGAATATATTTGTTTGCGTTTGCGTTTTCTTTGATTGAGATAACAAAATATATCGATTACGCGATTGCAGGTAAAATATAAAGAAAATCCAAAAAAATGTACTTATAGCTCTCGTAAAAAATCAATCAACTTTTTCTAAACATTTATTCAACCAGAAAACTTGCAAGGAACTCGAAATTTTCTATAAAAGAACAGAATGTTTCGACGAAAGTTCAACTGGAGTTTTCGATGTACCAACGAAATACTTCAGTTCCTTCAACGAAACAATTCCAAACTGAATATTTTCGGTTGATCTGACTGCAGCACATTTTTCTCCGCGCTGATACGTATTTTTATACGTACGTACGTTCGACTTTCTTCGATATCGCGAAAGTTGGAATACCGGTTTTTGCCAAATTGACAGTATTTCTTCGCGGCCACGTTTCCAAACTTTGTTCGACGCTTTTTCCGAGACCGCAGCGATTGCTGTGTCGAAAAACGAACAATACTTGTTGACGGGATAATAGTTTTTGTACGCGCGTCAATCTGTCAATATCGGCTTTCAAGTCACGTAATGATTGTTGACACTATAGAACGGGGAATGAGCATTGTTTGTCGGGCACTGCGATTAATTTATTTCTGTTCCATAGAACCCGAATTCCCAAATTAAATCATAGTACCGCAAATTAAGCCGATAGTAATTGATTATGTGTTAATTATTTCGATGTTACACGTGTGCAGTTCCGAATTTTCATGATCAAAGTACGATCAAAATGTTCATAACAGAAATGTGGGAAAAGCAAAAAAAAAGCATCGTTTTCGATACATTTCAAGATGGTTTTTCGATAATCATTCAATGATTTATAACGAAGTGTCTCGCGTTGGCTGACGCCATTAAGATTAAACGTCAAAAACGATTAAAAATCGCATTTATACGCAAATGTACCAATTTAGTTCTCGATTAAACCGAAAAAAACATTTCAGGCGTAATTCAGAAGCAATTGAAATTGGACTCAAACAAAAAGAGATCGCAAATAATTCAAACACGTTGTAAAATCGAATTAAAGTTTTTCCAGGCAAGGGAATCGTTCAAAATTTAACATGCTTAACTTTATAACTGTGTGGTATAGTTTTTTTTTCTTTCCAACTGTGGAACGCATAAAAATTGTAAGTACGTCGGAGAATTATGACCTTTCACCCCGTTTATTTCCAGAGTCATTGTCACGTTAGCAACTAAATCGCATCAAACCCATCAAAAAGTATTGAATTTAATCGCGGTTCACGCGAGACATTCACGGTTTATTCGCGCTCATTTTCTGAGATGAAGTATGAATTTTGAATGTGATTAATTATGATACTGTTCAAGTGATTGCAGAATTTACATCGAAAATTTAAATTTTCAAATCAAGAAACTGAAAGGGTTTCCAAGATTCGTTCCGAACCATTTATAATTGGCTCGAAAAGCAGACCTGACAATACACGTTAGCGTTGCAAAAAGAAGTATGAATAATATCGACTCGATGTCAGCAGCATTCATAATCCCACTAAAAACGCACGAGAAATGTTTTGCCAAAGTATAAACGGCAATCAAGCAGCCTTTAATTTTTTGGCGTTGCGAGTGGCCAGTTAAAAAGTGCCTGAGATTTAATTAACAAGCCAAGACTGGTCGAGGGTAAACACGGGAATTGAAATATTCGTCCCTCGAGCACTGAAAAATCCTACCGCGCTAACGAATCTACGAAATTGCAGGAACGAAACGTGACAACGAGAACAGTACTTAGAAAAAAGGAGAAATTTCCCATTAAAAAACGTTTGCTCAATATCCGAGGCTCTGTATGCAATTATTTCGATTCTCCCGCGCGAATATTCTTTTCCGCGATGTATTTTTTGGACCAACTTCGACGAAGTGCTGGCTCATGCGTCCACTGGCGCCATGGCCGACAGCCGGGCCAAAGAAACGAGAAAAAAGAGAATGCACGGACGATCCCCATGAGTGGCCCATGGGAAACCGCGGTTCTTCATCCATAATCACCGTCACGGCAATTAATGAATATAATTTTCTTCTAATAATTTCACCGATTCTTATGGTATATTGAAACCCCATAAAAAACCATTTCCAACGTACAAAAAAATGATAAAATCAAACAAAATCCCGTAGAGCCAAGTCAGACATTTTTTAAATATTAATTGATAAAAATAAACAATGTTGAGCTGATTTCAAGTTTAAACTTTTAAATATTTTAAAGGCTGAATGGTTTTCTTTTGCAATATAATCGATTGTTATTGTAAATCAAAACCCTGGTTACTCGTGGTAATAAAGAGCGGGAAGTATCGCGTAATTCCTGGAAACTGCGTGACAAATAATTGAAGAAGCCGCGGGGGTGGAAGGATCCGGATGCCACGCGAGGTACGCGCGGAGTCAACTATAATCCGAAAAGCGCATTATCGTTAAAGGAAGAAAGGATTTGCCACTTCCTGTGAGCTGACGTGAAACAAAGGAAAATAAAGGAAAATCTGGAGCTCGGATGCCCTAGTAGAGAGAATTTTCGAGGGCCGACATGAGAACCCACGGAATGCTTTCACATAAAGACGCAACCCCATAAGACTCCATCCCCCTACACGTGAAACGTTTCTCCCCAAGAAAGTACTTCGAGCTAGAGAGAGAGAGAGAGAGAAAGAGAGAAGGAAGGAGATGAAAGAAGATGAAGGGAAAGACAGAAGACCACGCACATTCGTGCGTAGGCCGGGATCGATGTTTCCTCGCTGCTTCCCGTATCAGAGTGTAGTTCGTGCGTAAATACCACCCCTGCGATCAAAACCCGCTCCTTTTTTTCTATTCACATCTCGAGTCCCCCGAGTTTCTTTGCTCAAATAATTATTCCCTCCCAACTTTTCGTGATTAATGCATTTTTCCACGACGTACTAAAATACCCGCGATATTCCGGATTTCACAAGTTTTTTTTTCATAAGCATCAAGGCCGGGTAATAAATCAACTCTCAACTTAAAAGTTAGAAGTTGATTAACTTTTTCCTGAAGTTTAATGCATTTCTATGACAAGTTATAAATAAACAATGTCTCTCTTCGTCAGATTGCCCACAACAATTTTTTTCCCGCCCCAAACTGTCAAACTCTGAATGCAAAATTAAGATTTTGACTCAACGTTCAACCTAACTCAATTAAATTCGTACCAAGTTACTTTTAAAAAGTAACTTGGTACATCTATCATTTCCGGGGTTTCCCGGAAAACCAACCAAAGACTCCACGATTTTCATTCGCAATGAACGTTATGAACGTGGTCATAAAAATGACGATCGCGATCGAACTGACCGATCGTAGAGATCGGTAATTGGACACCCCGTATATTGTTAGATCGCCGTTGTTGCTTATAAAGGAAGCATGTACGTATGGACAAGGCGAATGATTCGCTGCACGGTGGTGCTTTCGTCAACGTCGTACTTTTTTCCCGCGACCGGTGAGTACTCGTACCATATCGTGACGTGCCTTTATATGGCCAACGCGATGAGACGCAAATTAATGACACACGTCGAAAGCGCCGGTGAAATACAGCCGGGAGTTTCACAATGCGCGAAGTGGCTACCGGCCAGGATCCGAAAGGCCGTTATAGATCGCGGTGGGAGTGCCTCGGATAATCAGGGGGTTGTTTTCAATGGCCACACGCGAGTGACTGACTGGTGTCACATTGACTCATGGAACCTCAGTTTCGCAACCACGAATGACAATCATGATCTTCGCGAAAAAATCACGTCCTCGGAAATCCGAGATCATTAATCGCTCGAATTTATTCCCGGGATGGCAAATCAGGGTTTTCCATTGAAAAAAGCACTTTGCTTTCGTCCCACGCGGGGAACGTTTAATTATTTCTGCGCCGCCATCGCGACGTCTTCGTCTGGCTCGAGTCAAGTGATCGAGCTTTTTCCATTAGCAAGCAATTAATGTCTTTATGTGCCTCATCACGTGCGCCCACACGGGCTTTTATGCAATGATAATGCTGAAAAAATGTGTCCTTAATTAATGCAAACACTGCACGATTCACAGGTGGGCCGCGGCGGATTTTTCCTGCGCCGTAATTTCCTCATCGCGAATTCACGACGCGTATTTTCGCCTCGCTCGAAGCCACTCTTTCGCGCCGCGATCACGAGCAACTGGGAAATTCGAAATTATGAACGAAAAAATGAGGTAGTTTGAAATGTTGTATTTTTCTCGGGGCCAGTGCCGACGCGGTGGGGATGGCCCAATCCTATTGGTGCTTTACCCAGGGGTGGTTTTTACTCCGAACTAGTGCAAAGAAACGAGGAAGCGGGGACAAAACACGCCTGGCCATGTGAGCGCGCCGGGCCACCCTTAAAAAAAGACGTCTTCAATAATGGAAACGTTATCCCGAAACTCATCCGTTAAAAACGTTCGAAATAACTCGCGCATTGTCCGAGATCTCGTATTTTCAAACGGCATCGAATTTCTCTTCCATTTTTTCCCGATACATCCGGAGCGTAAAAATAACTAATTTTCCAGCGCGAATATAAAGGTACCGCGAGCTCGAAGCTCGGAACATGATTATTTAATGCGAATCGATTCCCCGGGGCTATAATCCCCGCTAAATACATGTCAGCGCTGTAGTTTGTGCTTTCTTCGCTGAGCTTGTCTCTGAAATTGAATACAACTTTTCCCTGATCGATTACCAGGCTTTAACCACACTTTTCCGCGATGAAATTATCATGTTTTTCTTCGTATCGGAAGTGGCGAACAAAGCTTCTTTTCCTCGAGGCAAGAAAAACGAATTCGCCTCGTATCGATTTCACCCAACGTTTCCGTGTCTTCGCTAATCGTGAATAGTCGCCTAAGAGGCCTCGGAAACTCTCGGGAAAGGAAGGACATTAAATTTTCACGATGGTGCACACCGTAGCACGACATGGCTGGTAAAAGGGGGGCGGGGGAACGTGCGATATTGAATTATCGATGACCGTCGCATATTCAGATGCTCGTGCATTGTCGCCGCTGCGCTTCGTGCGTGTCACTTTAGCCAAGCGTATCGACAGTTCGACCGCGTATCTGCATGTCCGATATACCGCGACCGCAATGTATTGACACTTTTATTACGTGCAGGCCATGCTCCATCATTCTTTTTCTCCAAACGAAGAATTACCTCAAAAAAACGCTGACAAAACTTTGAATAGTATTAAAAAACGTTGAATCACGTTAAAAAATACATTCATCAACATTTATAAAACGTTTCATTTAATTCAACACTGAATCACGTTGAAAGAACGTCGAATAACGTTTTAAAACTAATAACAAATCCTTCTCAACTTTTCTTTTATAGAACGATAAAAAATTGCTTTTCAAATGTCGCGAAGAGAAAAAACACGAGAAGTAGAACAAAGGTATTTTTTCGGGCTTGGCGTTTTCGACAATAGCGGAAAACAATAAGAGATTAGGGCACGTTGAGCATCGACATACGATCCGAGAGAGATCGATGTGGATACGCCGTTTGCGTGGAGCGGACCCTGGTCGAGCGGCGGTGTAGGGGGCGTCGATCGACTCTCACGAGGGTGGCTTGTTTGGGGTATATATCCGCACGTTTCTAATACTATTAGGCGGTGTTCCGTTACGCACCGACAGATGTACAGACGCGGAGATCCGCTCTCTGTTTGGATTTCTCCGCAGCTGCGTGCGCCTAAACGGTATCAATTGATAGCTCGACATTCGAAAGTTCGACGCGAGCTTTTATCGCTCTTATTCAGCGAGGTAACGCGCTTTTCACCCTCGCCTGACTCGTTTCGGAATCGACTGGAATCAGGCAAATCCATGAATAATCCAAAACCAAGTTTCGACCGATGCTCCCTTTCCATATATATTTCGAAAATTGCGCGAAAAGCGGGGAAGCGAATTAATAATTGACGATAGCGACGTCACCGCAAGGGACATTTCTGAATGTATTTATTGTCGGAAACGTCGCGCGGTATTCTCGTCGCATGAATCGACGATTACCTCATATATAAGTACCGACTCTTTCACTGTCACGCGTACCAAACATTTATTTATTGAAGCGAAAAGTGGCTTTTTATCGAATCGCTTCAATGCTACTTTCGTGGCCACTTTTTTATTCCAATCCTTCGGCTCGTATTAACATATTACACGTACCTCCCAACGGATACGCGTCGTGTTTCTGTTGGAAGGTACGAGTGAGACAAACTGTATTAGCGAGACCCAAGAACGCGTACTCTTGGCAAGACCAAGGTAGTAGCCAAGTCAAATGATCGCCGCGACTTATCTTTCTGTTATGCCTCGACGATCCCGCCAAAGAAATTCACCATCCAACGTCCAAATATTTGCCACGACGCTTTACTTTATTACAAATCGTTCGTACCGCTATAAAACTCGACAATTTCCTCGTTTTCCGATAAATACTTCGAGGCGTCAAAAAGTGAGCGACGTAAGAAAACTTTTTTCATCGGTATTGAATGGACACGGTGAAAAAAAGGTAACGTAATTACTTTACCATTAAAATTTGCGCATTCAGAAAATGGGAAAAGAGCGATAAACGAAAACGCAAGAAACGATCGCGGGACTGATTCCCACGATGGAATGGCTCGTATTCCACTTCACTTTCTTAGCGCAGGCCGCGCTTTTCTACAGCGCGCGGCTTCTGTCTAAGAAATGGCGAAGGTTAATTAATGGATCGGCACGCGAGGTCCCAATAGGCTCGCTCCGTCTCGTTCCAAGTAGCGCGTGTACTCGCCCGTCCGTCTTCATCTGCGAAACTCGCGGGTCCCCATTGTCGTCGGCCTGTTTTGTCCCGTCAGTCCCGGTGCGCAATGCGATATCTATGGTTTCTTTGGGCCCTGTGCCGCTGCCCCGAAGCCGCCATTGCCATCACAAAAGCGGCCCTCTAATACACAGCCCACAGGAAGAGTACTACAAAGTGCATTCGACAAATTTCTCGCTCTCGCCAAATTTAGCTGCACCGTACCGATTTTGCTTTCCCGATCGCGCGCGAAAAATGCTATTCAGCCGGGAGAAATCTTGGACAGGATTTAAAGGCCCGCATCGGCGTTTTTTCAAGCGAAGCGAGGAAAAAGTAAAACAAAAACTGGACCGGCTCGGTCTCTTTTATCATATGGGAACGGCCTAATTATTGCCCTATCGACGCGCGCTTTCTGGGGCTCGAATTACCCTTACGATCTCTTTTTCTTTCACGCGATCTTCAACGCATTATTTCCGATGCTTGATAATAGTTGAAGAAATGCGCGTACCGAGAAAACAATTGTTTTCAAAGTACACATTCAAATTCATTTGTGTTTAAGAAATTTTTATCTCACTTTCGAGATGAAATTTAATTAATAAATGGAGTAACTTTTAACTTTTTTCAAGTCTACGAAATTAAATATTGTGTCAGATTTCAAACCATTGTTTGAACCAGACTTTTAACTAAAAAATGAGTTACTTAACTTTCAAAAATGGCTCAGTATTCACAACTATTTCTAAATTTCAAAATTTGCAAACAAATTCTAAAAAACGTGTGCAGGTCTCAAATGCGAAAGAAATCGTTAGATAAATAATGAAATAGAATGATAAAACTACTCTAAAAGTAGAAAAATTTACATAGGAGGAGAAGGAGGAGAAGGAGGAGGAAAAGAAGCGGACGGTGCAAAGAGCGGGAACGAGCAAATTCGAAAGTTCTCGGTCCGGCGCAAGGAGTGGCGCCGAGGAGACGGCAACCACTTTTTGCTCGACTGTTTGTTTGTTCCGGGCGTCGGTGCCGCGCGCGCGTTCAGCTACTTGACTTCTTCGCTCACGCACCGATCGATCCGCGCAAATTTGCACACCCCGATATGCCACCGAGTGACACCGCGACACTGGGAATTTTCGCTGTTTTTCTCGTTTCTTTCCTCTCCCCTCGAGCCAGGCCTCGTTGCGTTCCGCGAAGCACGAGAGGAGCATTTCTTTCCCCGAGCGAAAAACTCTTAATTGGCTTGTCCCGCGATCGTCCTTTATTGGCGAATTAAGATCGCGCTCGCTTTTTTTTCATACCCCCATCGGCGATCATTTTCTTTGGGACACCGAGAAAATAATTAAGGGCTTAACTCCCGCTCGCTAATTAAACGGTACAACTTTTTCCACCCCCAAAATGGGATGCGAGTAATTTTCTTTAAACTCCTCTCGCGACGTCTGAATATTCCTTTAATCCATTCGCCGTGATTTTCAAAGAGCCCTGCGGAATAAACGGCGACGACCGTCTGGTTTTGCGCCCTTTCTCGCGGCAATGGCAACTCAACGGTGACAAAAGGCAAAGCGCGAAATACAAAAGACGTCGCCGTGCCTTTCCAGCATCAGAGGCGCTCTCGCGAGCGTTAAATTCAAACCCAAAGCAACTTTTCTTCTCGTTTTCTTAGCCTTTCCCCTTTCCGTAATTAGATTTCATTTTCTCCCATTTCTCCAGCTTCTTTCATCTCCGCGTCTTTGATTTTTTCGGCTCTAGTTTCGTCGCTTGTTACGCACATGTTGCAACGACCTTTGCGGCAAAAGCATTTTTCATGAGCCGAAGAAATTTATAGACCGCGGCAACGTGACTTTGAACTTAAATAAACCCCGTTATCGCGATAAGATCCGCCGTTTGTCAGTACGAAATTAAAAGCCAATGATACTCATTTATCACGGAAAAAAAGGCAAGAAAAATTACTGTACCATATCGCAACGCAATCATATCAAATTAAGCCGCGGTAAAAATTAATTTAAGCTAATTTTCATTACTTTACTAGACGGTATAGTAATATTTGCTACAACTTTTTTCTCCGTGTGTACACGCCGTATTTGGAGTGACGCATTCGTAATTTTTCGCGCTTGTTTCATACTCGCCTTCTCTTTTAATTAATACGCCATTTCTGTTACATAAAGTATGTTCCGTGCCTTTGCTTGTTAATTGCAATCGCATTACGACTTCATTAAAAATTACATTGGCGCAAAGAACAAATTCTAATTTCTCCGGCACCGCGAAAACTAATGTCGCGAAATTTATTGCCAACGTTTAGATCTTTGCAATTGATTAACGATCTGATATTTCATTCAGAGAACGAGTTTTGCCGTATAATCGTGTACGTTGTTGTTGGGAAAATGCATTTTGTTCGCGCCAAAAGTGATAATAATTATTGAAATTTTGTGCACCAGTTTTGGAGCAAAAACGGGTCAACTTTTTGAGTTTTTTTAATAAAGAAAAGCCAAATAATGCTCGTTTGTACTTAATAAACTAATACAAATTAATTACTTAACAAGGTTCGGCGAATTATTTAAAAAAAAGTAATTTAGAAAAGTTAAAAGTCAACTACCCGAAAAAGTAAGTTAAGTAGAAAATTTTTCATTCTGACAAACACAGCCATAATCTATTTATCCCTCATCACAGAAATTTCTTAAATTTCAAACTCAAAGCCGCCTCAAAATTACAATCACTCAGTAATCTCAAACCTTACATAATTCCGTACCAAATTACCATTTGCCACTCAAAAAAAGTTAAAAATTTCCCAAAAACAACAGACTGAATTTACCAATTCGAAAACATTAAATTCCCAACCCCAGCAACAACAAAAAAATCCACCTTCATCGAAAAAAAAAATTATCGAAACGCAATACATCGCGATTGTCGCGAGCAGCGACACTTCCCTTATACAGAGACACGAGCCGAGAAAATCCGAATACATCTCGTGCGGAATATCTAGTTACGTATAACGCCCGGCTCCTGTAATAAAACGATTCACGCAGGCCGGCCACTCCCCCCCCCCGCCCCCCCCAGCGCCC
>JABFQM010002522.1:0-14825 GCA_022816865.1 Zelostemma sp. ZL-2020 | reverse complement strand
AATTCCATTGACCCAGAGCGAACAATCCCAGAACGCGGGGCCGAAATCGAGACACGCTTCGCAGTTTAACATTGACCTTGTTCGCTTTACCCGAGTTTTATGTCACGAATATAAATCATTGTCCCCGGCGTTACATCAGCGATTCAGCGACGCGTAAACGTAATTGCAGCGCGCCTATCGAAAGTTATCCTGGGAAATTCTCGGATTACATTATTGCGTGACGCAAGAGTGTCGAAATTATTAACCCGTGACCGCTGCAACTTGACAAAGAAAATAGTTGGCGTGTCATTACCGAGAGACCTCAATAGAATCGATGCTGGAGAACAATGGCGCTTTTTGTCATCGAATCACTGTAATTTTCTTCTGCATTTTTTGTTTCTTTTCCGATTAATATTTATTTATCCGCTTTGCAAATGCGTCATTTTCATATTTACTCGTTCGTCTGACCTCGAGGAACACGGCTGCTTTTTTCTGCTTCGAGAAAAAGTTGGCGATTCGTCGTGAAATTTATCGGAAACGACAAATGCTCGGTAATGACGTTGATCCGATGCGAAACTACGCTCGACCTCTTCGAATAAAAAACTAATTACAATATCTTTAGTAATTCACGACCGTTCAAGGACAATTTCACAACGTTCGACAGTCGTGCCTTAATTCTAAATAAAAATGTTCAAGTTTTTACATAAATTCCTCCTTCGTTTTTCGCTTTATCGGCATTCAAAAATGCACCGAAGCAGGTTTTCTCTTTTGAAATTCGGAGTAAAGCTCGCGCTCGTGACTTTCTCGCCAAATTTATTTTCCGAGCAAATATTAGCGCACGCAATTATTGTTTTAAGATTACGAGTTTGCAAATTCGCACTTTCGTTTGATTGGTTCATCGACGCGCGCGCGAGAACAAGGACGGAAAAGCTTGGATTTCGCGCGAAGTTTGCGGAGCGCATCTCCTCGACCTTTCATATTTTCACGCGCGCGAATCGCCTTATCATCATCAAGCATTCGGCATAGAGAAAGCGACGTGCATGAACTTTACGAAAAGCTAGTATCGTTATGCTGCGTCGAATAGAAAGTAATTGCGGCGCTCGATTTTTTTCTCCGCCGATCACCTTAAGCAACAAACGTGTTTGTTCGCCGTGTGCAAACTGCAACCTCGCTTACTAGATCACAGTGTAATTTTTTTTCTTCTTCAATTGCAGTTCAGACGCAACATTCAGGACGTCATGCAGCCAGATTACGATGATCACTTCCTTCTCCGATGGCTCAGAGGTAACACTGTAATCATAATCAAAAGTAATTAGATAAATAAGAACAATACAAAATTGAGTAATTATTTGTTCATTAATTTTGTTTTACCTGAAATAGCATTCAAGTTTTTGCAACCCAGATCGCGTTTTGCACAAGGCAAATGTTTAAATTTCCCTTTTCTTTTGCAATAGACTTCCGAGTCTTTCGAGTAATGATTACTGTATTCTTGTAGCGAGAAAATGGGACGTCGCAGCGGCCGAGAGGATGCTCCGAGATGTGAGTGAAACTTAATTTCCCATGCCCGCCGTCCATTTATTAAATGGACGTAAAAGTGGTACGAATAATGAAACATGTTCCACGAGAGAAACTGTTGAATGATATGAAAAAGTTATGGCGACTGCGGTTGGAGAAAGTCCACTTTTCTGCTAATGAGGAACGTCCATATTTCGCCGGATGATGAATAATTGATTGCTTTTTTGAGCGCTCGTAATTATAATTTAATTGTCATTTCCTTAGTCGTTGGAGTGGAGAAAAACGTGGGAGGTCGATCAACTGGGAGAATGGGAACCACCCCATGCTCTGGACAAATATTTACCCCATGGATTATGTGGGTTTGATAAAGATGGCGCCCCAGGTGAAGCGAACTTCAAATTTCGAGTTGTACTTGCGATCGAAGCGTTACAATTGATGCAATTTCAGTGACGATTTGTCCATTCGCTGGGCTGGATCTTTACGGGATTTTACACATGGTTTCTCGAAGGGACATGATTAAAATTACGATAAAATATCTCGAAAGTTATCTCAAGATGTGCCAGGAACAAGCGAAGAAGTGCGGTCCTTCAGCCGGACAAATCTGCGTGATTTTTGACATGGATGGATTCAACTTGAGGCAGTACATGTGGAGACCAGGTTCGTTGAACGGTTTTTTTACAATTTTGGAAGCGGAAAGATTGAGACAATTTTTGGAATTTTAGCCGGCGAAGTGGTCATTGCTCTGATACAAATGTACGAAGCGAATTACCCGGAAATTTTGAAAACGTGCTACATTGTCAATGGTGAGTCCTCGGCTTTGTCGGAGAAACCATGAAATAACGCGGTGAATTTTGCAGCGCCGAAAGTCTTCGCGTTTGGATTTTCCATCGCGAAAAAGTTCATGAATGAATATACAATTTCGAAAATTCAAATTTACAAAAACGACCCGATGAGGTGGAAAGCGGCGCTTTTGGACGTGATTCCGAGCGACCAGCTACCGGCGTATTTCGGTGGGAGTTTAACGGATCCCGATGGAAATCCCAAACTACTTTCCAAGGTTCGTATCGCAGATTTCTTTGAAATCGTTTCGGCTGACTTTTAATTCGTTTCTTTTTCCAGGTTTGCCAAGGGGGTAAAGTTCCGAAGACTTCGTACTCGAAGAAGAGCGACAAGGAGAAAGTCGGGGACTTTGTTTCAGCCACGGTTCGAAAAGGCGATAAACTCAAGCTGGATTTCGCGCCAGTCGAGAATGGATCTTTACTGAGGTTCGTATCCCTGAAACAAAGACGAAGATTTTCAGTAAAAATAAACAAAACAAAATGTTTCAGTTGGGAATTTAGAACCGAAGACCACGACATAAAATTCGGAATTGTAGAGAAGAGCAACGAAGGCGGAGAAACCGACGTCGTGCCGATGCACAGAGTGCCTGCTCATCAACTGGACGAGATCGGACTTTTGAATTGCAAAGTTCCAGCTACTTGTATGTAATCGTTTCAGTTTTGCAAACTTTTTATTACAAAAAATCCTCGCCACTAAAAACGCCGTTTTCCATTTCCAGATTCCGTCATATTCGACAACAGCTACAGCCTCCTGCGAAACAAGAAAATTCATTACTCGATACGAGTTTTACCGCCAGCTAATACCACAGAAAATGAACTGTCGGTAGCGAAATCATAAAGACATTTTTTAGAAAACGTAATCGTTATACTTGGTTCTGTAAATACACTTCATGCCCTTATTTTGTAAATAATAAAGTACACGAAAATAAATGCTTGCACCTCGAGCAAAATTCATACAAAGTGTTTAAAAGAATACGGAGGCACTTTTTAATCGTCTTTGTCGGTAACCAACATCTCGACGAGGTTGACTTTCAAACATTCGTCACCCTCGAGACGTTTTTGAGTCCCCCATCTCACCAGGGTCGGCAAGTTGCTCAATCTCGTCTTGGGGTTCATCCGGAACGGGCACTGCGGATCCTTCCAACTAAAAAATTAATCAATGTTTAGGAAAAATCTGCCTTCTTCGTTAATTTATACTCAAAAAAATACTTGCAACGCTCGCTCGCCGACTTCGACGTGGACGAAATTGGATTTCTCAGGAGCTGCTTGTATTCCTTTTTCTATGAAAGGTTCAGCTGGAATTTAAATTATTATTTCGTTTAATTCTGTAAAATTGTGGTAAATAGCGAAAATATGATAAAAACGTAACTTTCCGCGATCTATTGCAAATCGATAGAATTACCTTCAACGCAGTCGGAGCACCAACTTTTCCCATTGGGCAATTTCGTGCCGCTGTATAAAACATGCGTGGGATGCACTGACGTCGGCAAATTCTCCATAAATTGGAGAAAATTCTCATAACCCTCTACGTGGTGACGCACGACCATTTTCTTCGCTATTGTTGATTGTTGCGGGATCGCGTCATTAACCTACGCAGACTGTTACCGCGTTATCGAATCATGACTCGCCGATACGATATCAAATCACGTGTTTCCGATTTCAAGAGAGGCAATTTTATGACTAAAATTACGTTACGTAACAGTTTTTTATTCGAAAGTTACGATTATCTCTAATTGTCAACAATCAAACGACCGACAATGTATTGTTGTGTTTACATCGATAAGACAGAAAACGATGTTACGGACTGTCGAGTCTCAATTCCTCCACCTCCCGATGTAGTCATTAATTATTTATAAAAATGTGTTAATGATGTAAAAAAAGCAATGGTATTTCAGGGTACATTAAAATCGCATTAATCGAATCACAAAAAAGCGACAAAATAATTCCAAACTTGGTTTTCGAGCGCACTCGAAAAAACGCAGTGACAATTTCCGCTCTAAAAGTCATCCGCAAATCCACACGGATATTTGAAATTCCTGAAAACCGCGTGGGCGAGTGGATAATCATGACAAGATGGGATTCATTCACCCACACACCCATTCGGGTAATCTTTTATTACACACACTTACGTACGACGAATTCCTATTCCAGTGACGCAAAACGCTCCCATTGGTCCAAGCCTCGTCACTAATCGCCCCGCGTGTGACGCGACACATACACGAGACACGAGCACGCGGTATGCGCATGGGGCGGGATTTCCCACCAATTGGAAAGCCCCAGAAGGAAAGGGAAAAGCAGGTATAGCAGACGTGCTTGGTTCCTTCTTATGCTCATTGGGCATCTCGGATTATCCACGGAGAACAATATTGCCCTACTCCATTATTCATTTTCGCATCTTTTTTTCCGTAAAAACGTGTCCGCGACACCACGAGCGGTGACGACGAAGTTACTAGTGCCCGTTAAATGCTGCAAGACTGTTCGCGCGATGGCAGCCGTGTTTAGTTTCGAGTTGCACGACGACAAAGTTTCCAAAAAAGATGCTTCGGACGACGAAGTCATCGAAATCGGCCAGGTACGGTTTTTTCGCTCCCTCGCCCCTTTTTCCTGCGACATTTTTTCACGCGAAAACCTGTCTTGTTGCAGGTGGCATACGACGTTTTCAACCCGAGCGACCACGACATAAGCCAGTGAGTATCGCCCTCCTTATCTTCCGGGATTTCGAAATGTTTATGCCCTCCCCCCCCCCTTCTCCCCCCTCCCATCAAGCTTTGCAATACTTCGCGATTGAATTGATTATGTCACCGTTTTCGCGCTTTCCCGATACGCTTTTTCTTTTTTTTTTTATTCTTCCGAAGAACAAAGATACGATTATTTACTGGGTCCTTTGTTCTTCATTATTCCGAGCTCTTTTTTACTCTCCCGAAAGTCGCGCCCGCGATTTTGACAGCTCGAATGTTTTGATGTCGCAACGGCGCGCCGTATTCCAATTGTAACGCGATACGCTCCGCGTATGTGTGCGGGATAAGGTAAAGTTTCCACACTTGCGAATGGATTTCGTTTTTTCATATTGCCCGCGCGCGATTTTTCCTCTGTTTATGTTTTTTATTTGCGCAAGTTTGACCTTCGGGAAACGATTTCGTCGCGGGGGATAAAGGAATCGCGGAATGTCGGGAATTGGTTATCGAGGAATGCGCGGAATGTTTTGAAATCGAAGCGGGTTTTTCCGATCTGTCGAAAATAAATATCGGAGAGAGCTGGGAATCACGTGCTTGTTTAATGGGAGGATAATGCTGATACTAGATATCCTTGATTGACTAATTTTCATTTTACCTTGACCTTAAATCAGGGTAAACAAACTCTTCCATGATGAATTGATAACATGGCTGAAAATTGATAACAAATTCTTTGTTTTAGGGAAGAAGCTGTGGAGACTGTAAACATCACGGAGCAAAATGTGAATCGAGGAAGGGAAAAGGTGGGGCGAGATGACTTCGAGTTGATGAAGGTCATTGGAAAGGGAGGGTACGGCAAAGTTTTCCAAGTTCGAAAAGTAACGGGCCATGATCGGGGAACAATATTCGCAATGAAGGTATAAAAAGCTACGTTTTTGGTGCATTTTTTGCGCGAATACTAATGTTTTTGAACCGTAGGTTTTGCGAAAGGCGACGATCATAAGAAATCAGAAAGACACGGCGCACACGAAAGCTGAAAGAAACATTCTGGAAGCTGTGAAGGTTTGTATTGGAAGAAATCTACCAAAACCGTCCCAAAATATCGAGTACGATTTAACGCCTTGTTCTTTACAGCATCCCTTCATCGTGGAACTCATGTACGCTTTTCAAACCGGAGGTAAATTGTACCTAATTTTGGAGTACATGTGCGGGGGAGAATTATTCCATCACTTGAACGACGAGGGCATTTTTTTGGAAGACACGGCGAGGTAATTCGACGCGGAAACCCGACCTGTACATTTGTTAAATCAATCTTTTCTTGTAGCTTTTACCTGTCTGAAATAATATTGGCCTTGCAGCACCTTCACCGACAAGGAATTATTTACAGGTGCAAGTTTATTCAAGTTGTTGGAAAGAAGCGAAATGACGCGTGCTAAAGTAATAATTTTTACAGAGACTTGAAGCCTGAGAATATCTTATTGGACGCCGAAGGGCACATAAAACTGACTGATTTCGGATTGTGCAAAGAGCATTTGGAAGAGGGAGACGTAACCCATACGTTTTGCGGAACAATTGAATACATGTATGTTCCCAATTGCACTCTCGTCGTTTTAGGACTAAGAGATCAGAAATTGTTCGAGTATTATTCCATCCATGTAAATTTCATTTCATAAGAAAGATGTAAAGTGCCATTCTCGCATTTAAATCAGTCTGGCAATACGTCACCAAGGAAGGTTCGTGGAAGAAGACTTTAAGCTACAGAAGAAGCTTGAATATTTTGTATTTTCGCAGGGCCCCGGAAATTTTGCTGAGAACAGGGCACAACAAAGCGGTTGACTGGTGGAGTCTGGGGACCCTCATGTACGACATGTTAACCGGCTCCGTTAGTACTTTTTTACATGCTCTCGAGCTCCAGAAAAAAATCTAGAAAGTCATGTTTTTTCACTAATTAATTCAATTTTCAATCCACAGCCGCCATTCACCTCGGACAACAGGAGAAGAACGATAGACAAAATTTTAAAGGCCAAACTCGTCCTGCCTTTGTATCTGACATCCGACGCCCGAGACCTCATTCGCAAATTATTAAAGGTTTGCGCCATCACTCGTTCAATGTTTACTTTCATAACCGATTTTATACCTTTTTTTCTCGTATTTTTTATAGCGACAAGTTCCAATGAGATTAGGCTCCACAGCGGAAGACGCCGAGGCAATAATAAAGCACCACTTCTTTAGGGACGTCAATTGGGATGACGTAATTGGCCGCAAATACAAGCCACCTTTTATACCAACTTTAACCAGCGAAGACGACGTTTCGCAGTTTGATAAAAAGTTTACCATGTCCGCTCCCGTCGATTCTCCCGTGGAGTACACGCTGAGCGAATCTGCCAATATGATATTTCAAGTAAATATCTTTTGGAAGGCCAATTTTTACAGGTTCAATGTTGACCTTGCGATTACACTTTTTCAGGGTTTTACCTACGTCGCGCCGAGCATACTGGAGGACGTTTATTCGCAGGGTAAACCCGTTATAAATAAACCCTCGATTAGATCGAGTCTCGGCTATTCCTCACGAGGAATTCACATTCATTCGCACCAAAATTTCTTACACCACAGGTGAGATATTTCGACGGCATGAAATGTACGATTGATAATAAATATGGAAAAATGGTTTCAGGTACAACGACGTTGGACATAGAATAGAAGATGCAGAGATGATCGAACTAGTCTAATAACCAATTTTGTCATAGCAAATATTTAGCAATGTCAGCCTAGCTGTTGGGCTTCTACTACGTCACCGGTCCCCGAATCTCAGGGAATGGTTTTATAAAATACAAATACTAAAGCAAATATCGGGTGGATTGGTATTTAGAAAATTTGTGCAATGGATGCCCGATGGCTATGCGTAGTTGATTATTTTATCCGGATGAACGAATTGTAAATGATCCGAAAAGCAGCGGTGCTACCATCGATTAGCTTTCGCGAGAGGCCTAACGGAAGTTGCGATTACTAAAACAAAAGGCACGATAAAAGTACTCCTTGTCTCGTTTGTTCAAGTTGACTTTTTGGTATTTCTTTTGTGTTGATTGAGCAAAGTGGAAAGTTTTGCGAGAATTAGTGTGTTGGATATTGACGAAGCGTGTCTTTATAAACGTTGGTTTCTGTTTACAGTGCCTTATCAATTTTCGATGGACAAAATGACAAGGCCTAGCTACGTAGGTCGCTCCGCCGCTTTGATATTTCGTTCCCTTTAAACTTGTCCTTACAAAGACATGCATCTTGCGGGATAAAATGGAAAAGAAAAATTCACAAGTTCCTATGAAAATTCAATTCACCTGCAAAGACTCTCTGTATTCTCGTCGCAGTCGTGTAAATCGTGTTTTTCTACGCTCATATATTTATATAATTGTTCAACTTTATCGCTCATTACCTCCGACTCGATTATTAAGAAAAGAGGAAAGCGAGAGGACTTTGAAAACTATGTTTTTACCTCTCGTTATCCTCTTCTTGCATATGATTGAAATCATATCTACGTCATATTTATTGCATTATATAAAAACTGTATTCTTTTCTGATTGCGTTTTTTTTATGTTGCGAGTTTTTCTTAATAAGGGCTTTGACGTTGTTTATCAAAAGAGGTTTTCTTTCTTGTATTCAAAGTCGAAGTCCCTTAATGCGGTGGCGTTTCGTGACGGCCATTAATCTTTCACTAAAGGAGGTTTGATTATTAGTTTACGAGATAACAATGATTTAATTTTTCATCTTGAATAATGCTTTCAGTCAATATTTAAGATAAACGTGTGAAATCCATTGTCATCGCAACTATAGTAGAAATTGTAAAAAAGTAGCAGAGAGAAAAGAAGTCTATTTTTTACGTCGATCGAAACTTTTGGTCAAACCTCCGGAAACTTGATACTGCCCGATTCCAGGTAGTCGTTTATGACGATTATACACTAGCCAACGAGGTATTGCTTCCGAAAACGAGCTATGTTGTACAAAGTTTAAAAGTCACTCGCGATTATTGTACATCTTTACTTTTCATTTCGAAAGTGATACCACATGGAACTGAATGTTGCAATGTTTAGCCAACAGGGCGGTTAAGAGAATGTGAATTATATAGAAGAATAAGCTGATATGATATAATTACTATGTAATAACCGAGTATATAAAACGTGTATTCAGCGTTTGCGTGAAAGCTATGTTTCTTTGGTACGAGTCGTGTAGAAAACTAATGCGCAGTATGAAAAATTGTAAATTGTAGAGCGCGAGAATTAACGCGCGTTTGGTACTATCATTTTTAAAACGCTAATTGTTTGCGTTGTCAATTGCTGAGTGTGTTTTAATATAAAATAAAATGTTTACGGTGGAATGTATATGGTCGAGCGTGTACCTTAAATTTTCTGATCTTTGCTCAGTGCTGAAATATTAATTTCCAGTCTGGAATATCTCGATTTTCTCGTACGTTTTTAGTCGTCTTGTACTTTAATGAAACTATAATTTCACGGTACGTGTTCAACGAGGTAGAAAATTTTAAACAATTGTTGTTTAACAAAAGATTGTACAAATAAATGAAATTGTCGAGTAGCGTATTATCGAAGTACTAAAATTTAGTACTTTGATGGCACGCTAAATTAGCTGAAATTCACGTTTTTAGACGTAATGCAAAGTTTTTTCTGTACTTTTACATTTTATGTGTACTGAAAAAATAAGCGAAAGTGATTTATGTAGTTTGATTTATTGTTAGTGCAATTGGATTCGGTCGAGTCGACGGTTTGAAATGTATTATTTTTCGAAATAAAAAATAACGGTGGTATAGATTTGCATTCATTGTGAGATTAATCAAAATTGCAATTACAAAGCCGTGAAAAATTAGCGAGTGGTAGTTGGTAATAGTTTGGCTGCTTTTTGCAATAAAAAATTGTATTAATATTACTCGTGCCTATCGAATGTTAACAGAAACGATAAAGATTTTCCCGTCGTGATTGAAGTCGTAACTTGTGTTCTCTTCCGATAATACTTGCAAATTTACAAGTGTACCCGAAACGCTCATTTAGAGACAACAATTTAGTATGTATAAAGAAAAATAAATAAACTTTTATATTTATGCACATGAATAAACAATTATAAATAGTCACTCGGGGTATGTTTTTTACCTTGTTTTCTATTAGGAAACTAACTCACATGAAATGTTCGAAAAAATATGTAAAACAATAACAAAAAATTAACGAGTAAAAGTTTGCATTTGTCTGGAAAGTTCGAATAAATTTGGCTGTTTTTACACTTTTCAGGGTTGTATTTAGTTCGAATGCATTCATTTATTGCAAGATTTTATTAATATTTCCAGGTATGCAGAGTGACATCTAAATAATTAGTGGTATTAAACATCGAGCGTTTCCATAGATATAAATATTCGAGTATAAAATCTTAAGAATAATTAGAATGAATCTGGAAAAATATGTTTGGACATTACCATAGAAAATGTCATTTCTTAAAAAGTAATTTGCATGTATCACAGAAAAACGTTTAAAATGCTCAACTCAACGGTCAGCGACACCGTCGAATATCAAATAAACAGCAAGAAACTTGTGCGCAACAATAATCAATTTCCTCGTTTTTATTATCATTGATACCAAAATATTTCACAAAAAGCGATAAGAAAAAATTCAATTTTGAACGTCGACAAACAAATTAATTCTAATACTTTCAATACTGAATTTCATCGTTTTTTGCACTTAATAAATTAATCAAAAGAATTTAAAATGCACCATTTGAACCAAAAAAAACCCCAAAATAACACTCGAGTAGGGTGTTTTTTTCGTGTAAAAGTAGCATTTCATTCGAAAAATGCTTCCATTTGATTACAACGAAGCATATAAATGTTACAGAGTCGTCGAAGTAACAGCGCTGACCCCGTGGACCAGAATAGTGGGCGGTAAATCGACGGTGAGTTCGGTCAAAAGTTGAAGATACTGACGATAAATCGCACCCTTGTCCCAGGTGTTGGAAACTGGAGGCGCGGGCAGATACAAAAACGTCGCCGCCGTTTGACCGCAATACGACCTTATCATCTGATTAATGCTGCAAAAAAAAGTTCGTTACAAATACATTCATCCGCCTAAACAATGTCCAAAAAATCATCCATCTCACTTAAGCATGTACGCGCGAGACTCGTTGCTCAAAATACTTTCTCCGGCATCAACGCCAGTTTCAAAAGGATTCTCTGTCTTTGGCTCCAGCAGCGATCGACCCCTGAGCCCGTCAATAGTCTCCGCCCAATCAGGCACTTTGGTAATCGACGCCGAGATGCGAAGCATGTTCAACAATTTCCTCAACTTGTGTTCATTCGACACGCGGTAAGATTCGTTCATTGAACTCTGGGACTCGGCGATGCTGCAATTGGCTTCACTGGACTCGGAAATTTCGTAGATCGTGCAGTGGAAAACACGCAGATGAAGATTCTTCCAAACCGGAACCATATTAATGATGCACGCCAACTGAAGCATGAAAAGCGACGTCGTATCAAAGGGGTCTTGGTCCGTTGGCTGGAAAAAGTTGACAGGCCAAACATCGATGTACCGAAGATTCGAATTCCTGAAAAAGTCGAATGATAAGAACAACGACCAGAATCTCAACGAATCAAACGTACTTAGTAATCTGCGATTTATCCAGCAAGTGGAAGTTCCTGCAGATGCACAAGTTCTTTTTCATTCGCAAAACGTCGGAGCACATTCCGACGTATTGCAACTCGTCGAGTGCCTTTTCCGAGGTCGAGTGTCTCAGAGGGAAAACCTCGCTGTTCGTGTGAGTCGTGAGGTCGTCGAAGAGCGTCGTCGCGTACCGCGAGTCCTTGAAAAAATCGACGGGCGGTTCCTGATCGTAAAAGCCGAAGATGATCGTGTTGGGTTTCATCGCTCCCAGACCCGAGCATCTTATAAGATGCTGGAGTCCTTCGCGAACGCTTTTCGTGACGGTTAATTCGACGAAGGCCTTGACCTTCATGTGGTCCACCAAACTCAGCCAATGCGGGTATTCGTCGATCGTGGGATCGACGCTTTGACCCGTGAATTCGCCGACCTTGACATGCCCGAAGACGTAAAGTCCGCCTTTCTTCAGGTCGTTGACGAAATCGATCAGCGGGCACGCGGATCGCGGCGAGGCCAGCATCAGCAGCATCTGCGGTCTCCAGAATTTCACGTGGTCTTTACGCGAATCCAGCATCAGCAAATATTTCCTCACCTAAAAAGAATCATGATTGCAAATGTAAAAGTTGTTTTAATCCGCGTTTTGAAATCCGGACCTGGTGGAAGATCAGAGCTTGGGAAATGCTGCCCCAGGGCGCATTTTTACTGGGAGAAAACAAGTGTAAAACTATAACGAGGATGAGGCAGAGAATGATGCTGCTGGAGGCGTAAAGAGCGTTTATCACGAACATCATTATCAAAGTTCCCAAGAGACCAATGGTAGCCGTGTGCCAGGTGAAGAAAATGTACGTCGGCCTGGAAAAAAAAGCTTCGTTAATTACGAATTACAATTAAATCCCAAGAAAAAACGTACCTGAAATTCGGAGCACTAGCCAATTCCAACCCCAAGCATGCCAAATTCGTGGCCAAGTAGCTGAGGAGGAAAAGCACGGAATTAATTTGCGCGATCGTGTTCAACGATCCTATGAGTAAGATGACTTGAACGAGGCCCCAGGAAGTCACAACCGCAGCAACAGGGTTTCCATGCCACGTTCCTTGGACCACAAAATTCAGCAAGGAACCTGAGAACGTCGAATTTCCAATAATAAAATCGAGCGCTTTTTTGGAAGAAATCATTTTACAAACCAAAAACATTGTCTTTGGCCAAGGCTTCCAGAACTCTGCTGGAGCCGATCAAGTTGCTCAAACCGGCGCTGAAGGTCGCGGTGAGGATGCCAACGGCGACGAAAGGCGGCCAGATATTTATCGGCATCATGTAAATGAAATTGTTTTGCAATAAAAATCGACTGCACGTGGACGCGGACAGGAATGTCAGGACGATGTAGCATACGAAAGTGAAAAAGACAGCGGACAACGTGCCGCGCGGAATGTTCCTTCCAGGGTTCTTTAATTCACCTAAAAAAAACAACACATTTAGTGTATTCGTGCATTCTTTTCGCGTGTGTGTGTGCATTTTACCACTCATATTAGCACCGGCCATGATCCCCGTAACGCCGCTGAACAAGACGCCGAAAACGCTGGAGAAAGTGGTCATCGATCCCTCGCTGGAATAATCGGAACTATAATTGGAGTATAAATTCGATAGCAAAGTAGAATAATTCAGTCCGGAGTAAGTTCCATTAGCGTGCATCGTGGCGTTTTGAACCAAAGCGTTAGCGTCCGGAATCGTGACCTGCATAAAAAAACTTGTTAGAAATGTGAATGATGACTGATAAATAAATAATTGATTCCTCGCCTCCATTGATCCTTGATAGAGAAAGCTGAAAATGACGCTTCCCAGGCAAACGCAGACCACACCTAAAATAGCAACGCTCGTTTTGGCGAACATCGCGGCTCCGATTAAACAGACCAAGAGGTTCGCCGTGTTGAGAACGGTGCAGTACAAAAATCTCCACCATCGCCCATCGGCAATCAACGCGCTTTCTCCGACGAGGTAGCCGGACGGTCCAAAGTTTTCGATCAAGCCTTCGGCGCATCCCGAGATGCAGAGGGCGCTCGAGACCACGTTCGCCATGAAAAATAAGGTTCCGATGGAGCCCCCGAATTCTGGACCTAGAGTTCTGCTGATCATGACTGATATTGGCGTCAAGGAAAATACTTGATTATTAACAATTACTCGGGTCATTACTGCAGGCTTTAAAAAAGATACAGTAAGCTCCGCCTCCTTCCACGGCTCCATTAGTAGAAATCGCGCAGACGGACGAAACGGTGAACAGCAAAATCGCGTAAGCGATGCCGAATTGAACGAGAGTCACGAGTAATCCTGCGTTGCCAACGATGTACCCTAAAAAAGTGAAAGGAGTTGAATTTCGCGTGCTTTGTACTGTGGGAATTGAGCGAATCGTACCCATGCGGATGAAAATTAAGGCACTGAACATAGAGAGCGTGACGGGGCTGAAAACGCCTGCGAATGTTCCCAGGGTGCGACTTCCGTTGACGTCCAAACTGCCGAATTCGATGTATCCATCTCCTTCGGATTGCGAGGACTTGCCGATTTTAAAAATGTTTCCCAATCTTTGGAAAATGCTTCGGCCGTGGATGAGGGGGATTTTCTCGTTCGTGACCCTGACTCTCACGGAATCCGCGTTCGTCGAGCCAATTTCCGGAGCGAGCATTGTTCATAAATAATGATATAAAAGCTGCAAAAAGGAGGAATTGAGAAACGATCGGGAATGAGGAACGATGTTTTTTACGATCGATCTATTTGACAACAAAGGTTTACTTACGTAATCGGATAATGTATTTTTTTAATACATCATGATAATACTAATAATAATCACAGCGAATTAAGGAATGCGAGTACTGGGTGTAAAAAGAATGATGTCATTCGCAGAAACATCGAACGTGTCAAATACTCTCTCTTTGTTGTGTTTGTTGTTAAAGCCTGGGACACATAGGAAATACGTGAACTTAACACGTAAACCGTAAGACGTAAGAGTTTATGTACGGTTGGAAATTTCTTACGTCTTACGTTTTTCTTATGTGTTTCGGGCTTTATAAGGTTATGCGCAGTTATACCTCGAATATCGAATTCTGGATAATCGATTTCGCAACATCGATTAGGCGGAGAAAAAATCGAGATCTGATAATCAATCTCGAATATTTGATTGAATTCAGAATCG
>JABFQM010002521.1:0-14825 GCA_022816865.1 Zelostemma sp. ZL-2020 | reverse complement strand
AATACGAGGTTTTGAAAAAATCGCATACGCTTACCTCCATGTTAAGATAATGTTCTATTTCTCGCGTGTTTCGGTCACTCCCATATAATATAATTTTTTTCAGGCAAAAAAAAAAGTTAAATGTAATTAAATCTTTTTCGTCACAATCAAAACTTTAAGCACAACTCACTTTTATTTTTATTTTTACATTTTCTTTCATTAATTTAGTTTTTTTTAACAAAAACACGTCAACCTGCCAACGACTGGGACACTGCCAACGACTGGGACATTTACCTTAATGCAAGTTTTTTCAATTAACTCGAAACCCGAATTTATTTTGGTGTATTTCCATATTTTCTAACATAAAAAATGCATCTCATTCCAATTCACTCAAAACACGGATTTATTTGGGTGTATTTTCATGTATCTTAACATAAAAAACGCAATTTATTTAGATTCACTTATAACCCGACTTTTTTTAGGTGTATTTTCATGTTTTTTACCATAAAAAATGCAACTCATTCCAATTCACTCAAAACTTGAATTTATTTTGGTATATTTCCATGTTTCCTAACATAAAAACGCAAGTTATTTAGATTCACTCGTAACCCGAATTAATTCTGTTGTATTTCAATGTTTTCTGGAATAAAAAATGCATACTATTCCAATTCACTCAAAACTTGAATTTATTTTGATGTATTTCCATGTTTCCTCACATAAAAGATGCAAGTTATTTGGATTCACTCGAAACCCTAATTTATTTTGGTGTATGTTTATGTTTCCTAACATAAAAATGGCAAGTTATTCTAAATCATTTTAAAACCCGAATTTCTATTGGTGTATTTTCATGTTTTCTAGTCTAAAAAATGCATCCTGTTCCAATTCACTTAGACCGCGAATTTATTTTGGTGTATATCAATGTTCCCTAACATGAGAAATGCAAGTTATTTCAATTCACTCGAAACCCGAATTCAATTCGGTTTATTTCCACGTTTCCTAACATAAAGAATGCAAGTTATTCCAATTCACTCAAAACCCAAATATACTTCGGTGTATTTTGATGTTTTCTAACAGAATAAATGCATCTCATTCCAATTCACTCGAAACTCGAATTAATTTTTGTGTATGCCCATGTTTCCTAACATAAAGAGCGCAAGTTTTGACAATTCATTCGAGACTCGAATTTATTTTGGTGTATTTCCATGTTTTCTGACATGAAAAATGCATCTTATTCCAATTCACTCAAAACTCGAATTTATTTTAGTGTGTTTTCATGTTTCCAAACATAAAAAATGCAAGTTATTTGGATTCACTCAAGACCCGAATTTATTTTGGTGTATTTGCATGTTTCCTAACATAAAAATTGCATCTTCTTCCAATTCACTCAAAACTCGAATTTATTTTGTTGTTTTTTCATGTTTCTTAACATAAAAAATGCAAGTCATTTCAATTCATTCAAAACGCGAATTTATTTTGTGGTTTTTTTATATTTCCTAACATAAAAAATGCATCTTATTCCAATTTACTCAAAACTCGAATTCATTTTGGTGCATTTCCATGTTGCCTATTATAAATAATGCAATTTTTCCCAAATCACTCAAAACCCGAGTTTATTTTGGTTTATTTTTTCGTTTTCTGACATAAAAAATGCATCTTATTCCAATTCACTCGAAACTCGAATTTATTTTGGTGTATTACCATGTTTCATAACATAAAAAATGCGAGTTATTTCAATTCATTCAAAACTCGAATTTATTTTGGTGTATTTTCATGTTTTCCAACATAAAAATGCATCCTATTCCAATTCACTCAAAACCCGAATTTATTTTGTTGTATTTGCATGTTTTCTAACATAAAAAATGCAGGTTATTCCAATTTAATCAAAACCCGAATTCATTTTGGTGTATTTCCATGTTTCCTGAGATAGAAAATGCAAGTTATTTAGATTCACTCAAAACCCAAATTTATTTTGATGTATTTCCATGTTTTCCAATATAAAAAATGCAAGTTATTTAGATTCACCCTAAAACCCGAATTTATTTTAATGTATTTTCATGTTTTCCCGTACAAAAAAAACCCTAAAAAAAAGACCCAACTCATACCCTCAACTTCGGTGTTATTTGGGGATACCCAACTTGAGAGTAACTCTCAACTTGAGGGTAACCCTCAAATTTTTCGACGGATAAAAATAACGAAAAAAATGTAACTTGGGGGAATCAAGTTATCGATTTGCCTTTTAAAGTAATCATAATTACTTGAAATACTTTCACAAGCTACATACTCTTTTTTTCGCGAAAAAATTCCTCGATCTATGGAATCGAACCCGTGACCCTACGCTTACTACCTATAAGATCATCATTCATAAATTCTTTGTTTACACTTACTAAATATTTACATATCAATACAGATACAGATGCATATACTTATATTTAATGCAGTGTCGGCATTTCGTATTTTTGATAGTCCCTGCTCGTGTTTTGAGCTTTACTTATTGCGATATGTTGTCTATAATACAGTTTATACTTAAGTATTATGTGTACTTGTTTGGTGTTTGTTTTGTCATTATGTGTTGGACCCTTTAGTAATATTTGTTGTTTGCAGGAAAATGAGACGAAAAAAACCTGCTTTCGAAAATTTAGGGATTTTTTGTGAGGACACGAGCCCTCACTACAAGTGCGTGCGAGCGCCCTTGTCTGTTTGTATTATATGTCGATTGTGTTAAATATCTCTAGGTTTTGGTATGGCAGCTTATGCTTCAACTCGAAAGGTTAATTGTGCCTTCTAATGCTTGTAAGGTTTTCAACGAGTGTGTTATTGTTTAATTGGGTTGTATAGAATTTTTCTGCTAATTTTTTAATATGATCTTTTACGTATTCTATTCCTGATTCTTCGTGGAGATCTACTATTCTAGCGTATCTGTCCTTGTTAAGTATCCGTCTGAGGCATTCATTTTGGTATCGTTGGAAAAATTTAACATACGTTGGTGCGGTGTTGCACCATACAGGTGCCGCATACAATAATATAGGCCTTATAATCATTAGGTAGATAAGTTTTTTGTTACTACGTGTTAGCGCTGACCCCTTAACCATCAAGGGGTATATTTTTTTCATTACGGCGTAGGCCTTTCTCAGTGTTTCTTTGATGTGTATTTTGAAAGTTAGTTTGCTGTCTAGATGGACTCCTAGGTATTTTACAATTTTCTTGGGTTCTATTGGCTCGTTGTATATTTTGATTGGTTGTATTATTTCTTTCTGAGTTAATTTCTTTGCGAAGGTTATGATTTCTGTTTTTCCGACGTTAAGGGATATCAGCCATTTCTTATAAAACTTTTCTAGGAAACTGATATGGATTTGAATTTGTTTGGCCGCAACAATCGCGCTGAAAGAATGGGTATAGATGGCCGTGTCATCCGCGAAAAGGGCTAGTTTTGTTTTCGAGAATTGGGGGATGTCATTTAGGAATATATTGAAAAGTGCCGGTCCGAGCACCGAGCCTTGTGGAACTCCAGCTTTTATGAGTCTTTTCGTCGATTTGGTGTTATTTACAGATACTTGGAGTTGTCTATTTTGTAGATAGGAATAGATTAGAGTTATAAGGGTTTCTGGGTATTCTAGTTCTTGCATTTTATATACTAGCCCATCTATCCATACTCTATCGAAAGCTTTCTCAATATCGAGCAGAAGCATAACTGTAACATTCTTTTTGTTGTAGTTAACGCACACGTCGTTTACTATTCTAGCTACTTGTTGAACTGTATTGTGCTTTGCACGGAATCCAAATTGGTGGTCGATAATTATTTTGTTATGGTTTTCGAACTTTTGGACTCTGTTAAGTATTATTTTTTCTGTGATTTTGCCTAATGTCGAAAGAAGACTTATTGGCCTATAGCTAGTTGGGTTCGTCTCACATTTTCCCGGTTTTAGGATGGGGGTTACATTTGCAAGTTTCCATTCTGATGGGAAGTATGAGTATTTTATGATTGCGTTTATGATATACATGAATTGGACTATTGCTTTTTTACTTAGGTTCTTTAGTATGATATTTTGAATGCGATCGACCCCGGGTGCTTTGTATGAGGGGAGTTTACTTATCAGTTTTGTGAGCTCTTTCGGATTCGTAGTAAATTTATACCAGTCTGGTTTTTCGGCAAAGTTATTAATTAAGTTATTGGTTTTTGTTTTGATGTCTTCTTGTTCTTGGGTTAGATTGTTAAGGTCGAGATTATGAATTTCTTCAAACTTGGAGGCCAGCATGTTCGCTTTGGATTTGTCGGACATGGCAGTTACTCCGTTATTTTCTAGGGTTGCTACTGGTTTGAATTCTTTTTTGAGTATTTTTGTCATTTTCCATAAGGAGTTGTCTTTAATGTTTAATTTTATTAGCTTGTTTTCCCAGACGTGGTTTCTGTGATCAGAAATGAGCTTTTGGACTTCTTTGATTTGTTTTTTAGACTTTTTCTGAAACTCTACTCTTCGAGTCCTTTGCCACATTCTTCGATTTTTGTTTTTATCTTTTATAAGGTTGATTATGTTTTCGGGTAGCTTGTCAGTAAACGGCTTTATTTTCTTTAGTTCTATTGTTTTTTTGGTGGCTGTTTGTAGGCTTGTTGTGAACTTTCGAACCTCGTTATCGATATCAGATGGCGACTCGATTTTATTGTTAATTGTAATTATAGTGTTTAATTCATCTCGAAATTTTCCCCAGTTTGTTTTTTTGTAGTTATACTCGTGTCTAGTATTTAAAGCCTTTCTCAGGTTGCCAAGGGTAAGAATTATAGGGTTATGATCGGAATTAAGTTCGTTAAGGACTCGAAGATCTGAGATATTACGTACATTTTTGTTGATTGCTATGTCAATTGTAGAAGGGTTCATGTTATTTGTCGGGTAGTGGGTTGGTTCGTTAGTAAACATGATACTACAGTTGTTTTTTGTAATGTAGGAACTTAGAGTGTTACCATTTCTGTTGTTTGGACTGCAGTTCCATGTCGAGTGTCTCGCATTCAAATCACCAATTAAAATGACTCTATCTGAGATTTTGAACATTTTTTGCAGTTCTCTGGTGGTGAAGTGATTTCTGGGATTATTGTAAGCTGCTATAATGTGTGTATTATTATTTAGGGCTATACAGACATTTTCTATTGATACGTTATTAATTTTAACCTCTTTGTAGGAGATAGTGTTTTTAATAAAGACAGCGACTCCGCCTGCAGAATTTTCCCTATTCCATCTTAGACACGCATAGTTCCGTATTTTTAATTTGTGCTCTTTGTTTAACTTGGTTTCGTTTACCGAAAATATATCTATGTTATTTTTATCTAAAAATTGAATAACTTCGCCTAGTTTATCTCTAATACCATTCGCATTCCAACTACAGATGGTTATGTTGTTCATGGTTCATTCAGTTTTTGGCAAAAGTCAGCGAAAGCTTCAAATTTTTCTGCTTGTGAATTGCATTTTTTTAATTTGAAATTTAGGTTTTTTACATGATTCATCATTTCTTTTATATTTAGCTGTGATTCAAGTTCTTTCATTTCTGCTATAAGTTTCAAAAAGTCTGAAAGGTTTGTATTTTCAGTGTTTTCTTTAGCGGGAGGGTTTTCAGTTTCTTTATTGTTCTTAGTGGACCAAAGCATACCATTTGAAGTTGGGAATTCATTGTTTACTCTACTGTTTCGTGGGTCTGCGGCGGTTCGAGGTGAGAAGATCTCTGGCATTGGTCCCGTTGGTCGCATCCTTGGGTAGTTTTCTGGGTGGGCTGGTGGTGGAGGTCTTCGTTGGCTCTCTGCTGTTTTTGATCCCCGGTTGTTTCTGTTGTTGTCGATCCTCTTGAGTCTGGCTTGGTAAACTGGACAGGACATTGCATTTGCTGGGTGGTCTCCGTTGCAGTTTATACATATTGCTGGGGTGTCCTTAGGTTTGAGACAGTCTTTGGTTGGATGGTTGCCGGCGCACTTTAAACACGCTGGTTTGCCGTAACAGTTAGATGTGGCGTGTCCCCACTTTTGGCATGTGTGGCATTGCGTAAATTGCCTTTTACTTTTGTAGGCTTCCCAGCGTACTCTTGTGTGATATACGTATTGTGACGCTTGGTTCAGCTGGCTGACTTTTACGTCGTTTTTTAAGGTCACCATGAAGATCGTTATGCTCGTTCCTTTCATGAGGTAGACCTGTATTGGATCCAGGCCATTCGTGATGAGGTCTTCTTTTATATATTCTGGGTCGGCATTCCGGTTAAGTCCTTTGATAACAAAAGTCCTTCTCTTTTCGTTCTTGTCGGTATAGGTATGGAATGGGATGTTAGTGTCCTTCCAGTGCTTCGAGATGGCGTTGTAGTCTTCTTGCTCAGTCACGTGCACTTCAACGCCATTTTGAAATTCCTTGATGTAATATTTTCCCTTTTTTGAAAGGGATTTTAACATTTCATGAAATCGTTTTGGATCTGTAATTGAGCCATGCATTGTCAGTGGAGGTGGTTTTTTGCTGCGCTTAGCTGATTTCTCGTTATCGCTCGATTGATTTTCCGTGCTTTCCGTAATAGTCATGTGGTCGTCGTCCTCGACGTCATCTGCCGCCTGCAGTGGTTTAAATCTGTTGGAGGTCTTTACTGCATACCTGTGTTGCTTCTTCATTGCGTTGGTCGAGCCAGCATCCTCTGTGCGGTTCATTTTTCTTTTCCTGTCAGTGTTTATGACTAGGGTGAAGTCGTTGCTTCCCTCGTGGGGGACGCCGTCATTGAGGTTAGGTGCTGAGTTGGAAATCGTTGTAACTATTCCCGCACCTATTTGTTAACTGGGTTCACTCAACTTGATATAGTGCATCGAACTATAATCACGTTTTGGACTCCCGAGTCGGATTTAGGCGAATTTTAATCTCTAGACTCCGATTTTTGGTTTTGCTTCGCGGAGCGAAAGGTTCGACGTTTGACTACGGCGGTGGTCAAGCGAGAACTCTTCGAAGTCCAACGACTTACCCTCGTATCTAAGGGGGCTCATGATTATTGGTATATAGCTTGCCAATAAGACTTGAATCAAAGGCAAAATCAGTTGTCATTATTTTTTGACAAAAAATGATGTCTTTCGATCTTGTCTCATATTATGAACAACTATTATTTTATAAACGTATTAAATAATGCGTTTGTCATATACCGTTCGGTAAAATGTAGCACATGATAACTGTAACTCAATTATGTCCGAAATTAGGCAAAAACAACCCCTCGTTACGAGTTCGGAACGTTTTGATATTGAAAGTCCCGAAATATCAGAGCGTTTTGATGTAGAAAGTCCCGGAGCATCGGACTTAATTGTACCATTCATCGGAATGGATGGTACAATATGCAATGTACTGCAACATTAATTGGCTTTTATCGATCGGGTTACATTATTAATAATTCAAGAATAAGTTTATTGTTTGAACAATTAAAAATTATTGACACTGAAATTTCAAAATCGTTGCTCATCGTGAATGTAATAATAATTTTCGAACGATGAAATTGTTTAAACAATCAATTTGTTTGAACAAATTCAAAAATTTGTAAATTGAAAAAAGCAATTTTCAAGATATTTTTATCGATAGGGGGATACATTATTAATAATTTGTGAAAAAGTTTATTGTTTAAACAATTGAAAATTATTGACACTGAAATTTCAAAATCGTTGCACATCGCAAGTGCGATAATTATTTTCGAACGATGTAGTTGTTTAAACGATCAATTTGTTCAAAACAATCAATTCGTTAGAACAATTGGTTTGTATAAACAATTAGATCGTTTAAAAATAATTATCACACTCGCGATGTGCAACGATTTTGAAATTTCAGTGTCGATAATTTTTAATTGTTTAAACAATGAACTTATTCTTAAATTATCAATAATGTAACCCGAACGATATAAGTCAATGAATGTTGCATTACATTGCATATTGTACTATTAATTCCGATTAATGGTACAATTAAGTCCGATGCTCCGGGACTTCCTACATCAAAACGCTCTGATATTTCGGGACTTCCAACATCAAAATGTTCCGATATTTCGGGGCATTTCGGAGCGTTTTGAAGTTGGTTTCCTCCGAAATTCCAGAAAACTTTCCGAAATATCGGTTGCACGTTTCGGGGCGTTTTGACCCACCTGAGTCTCCACGTACTTGCATAGTATTTGCTTGCTGTTTGAATGCGCCTGCTGCTAGGGTGCATGTGAAAAAATTTATTTGTCAATGATATACATATATCCCAAATATTCGACTATTTGTTTTCCAAACTTACACTTCTTGAGGTTCAATGTCAAATTCGCATCTTTCAATAGTTTCAAAATCTCTTCCAAGTTCACTAACAGTTTTTGCCAAGATTCCGCATATATACAAATATAATCGAAAAAACTAAACGCAATTCCTTTTCTCTTGGCAATCCCCAAGACCCTGTCCATAAGTTCCGCGAAATATCTCGGGGCGTTTACCAGTCCGAACATCGCCCGTTCAAACTGCCCTGTTTGAGTTTCAGTAATGAATGCCGTCTTATCTTTGGACTCTTCTGTTAACGGCATTTGTAAATATCCGCACGCGAGGTCTAATGTCGCGAAAATTTTCGCCTCATTTGAATGTTCGAGTAAGTCATCAAAATTTGGAATCGGGTAATTTACAATTTTGATGATTTTATTTAATTTTCGGTAATCCATTACCATACGCGGGTATCCATCCTTTTTGCGCACAATAAATGCAGGGCTCGCGAATTCGGACTCTGTTTCCGTCACTATCTCTACTCTTTTATATTCGTTAATCCAACTCTCTAGATCCGATCTGTCCTTTGAATTCAGTCGATACGGTTTTCCCTGTACCGGTCGCGACCCTTCTTCCAATTTAATGTCCATTGTGACTTGATTTGAGCACCCGATTTCTCCAACATCCTCTGCGATACACATTCGATAAGCACTTAGCAATTCAACAAGTTGTTGTTTCTGTTCCGCGGATACTTTTTCATCCACGCATAATTCCTCCGTTCGAATTTGTGACCCCCGCTCCTTTACTGACCCCGCCTCTTCTACTGACAAGATTTTTCCCTCAACACTCTGACATGCCTTCACATACTTGGTTCTCTCATTTTCATTCTCGATCATAATTTCTGTTTCCCCAATCTCAGTCGAAACTTTTATAAAATTCACCTGACCCCTCGTTAATACTTTATCTTTCGCTGCCTGAAAACACATTTTTGGTTGATCGATTTCCTCAAACCAGCTTCGATCTACATCGCAAAACTCGAGTTGATACCCAAATCGTTTATAACCAATATCCAAAGATTCTGTAAAAGGTCGTCCCAGAATGATGTCATAAGATTGGGAGTCGTCGGGAACAACACGAAAAGCCAGTTCTCTTGGTTTCAAATTCTTTATTGTGAGAGTTTCCGTAATTTTTCCCGGCGAATTTACCAAAATATTTCCAAATCCTTCTAACACCGAATTCAAACGTCGCATTTCAAAACCCGCTGTCAAAACATTAGTAGCTGTTATGGTACACACTGACGCTCCCATGTCTATTAACGCTTTCATATTATTCTCTTCTAATTTAACACTTCGAACAAATTTATCAATTGAATTCTCTGCTTCACCAGCATTTGACATATTTATTTCCTCAATTTTCGGACTTTCGTCACGTGAAAAACATCGTGACGCGATGTGTCCTGGTTTTTTGCATAAGAAACGAGTAATAACCTTTTTCTCTTTCGTACATTCTCGGGATACATGTCCCATTTCATCACAATTATAACACTTAACTGGGCCCCATCTTTGGGACTGACCGGCCCGGTCCGGCATCACTTCACTTCCTTTCACTGTTTGCGTCGCTGACGTGTCGCTGCTCGTTGACGATGGTACCTGGGGACCCGCGGCGATACTAAGTTGAGCTCCTCTCCCTGGAATTGCATTTCGTCGATTAGCTACTCTCGTTCTCCGGCTCGCGTCGATCCGTTCAAATAACACCAATTCCTTTAGGATGTCATCACTGGTCGCGAAAGACCTCCCCAGAATGTGGTTTGCCATGTCTTTCGAGAATAGACTTTCCGCGATCTCGTTTCTCATTTCGTCTGCAGATAAACCGAGATTTGTGCATAACCACACTTGATCGAGGAAAAAGTCCGCCACGCCCTCTTTCGGTCCTTGCACACGAGCGGTCATTAACCGGACTCTCTCGGTTGTTAAAAGTTTGTGTGTGAATGTATTGCTGAACGATGATGTGAAAGTGTCGAACGAAATCACTTAATCCACTCGGGACATCAGCCATTTGAACGCCCCTTCTTTCAAGTGCGCCTTCGCAATGCTGAACGCCATACGCTCGCTCCAGTTATGAATTACCTTGGTATTTCGGAGCTTGCGAATCCAAGCACCCGTATTCTCGGGCCCCTCATTTCCGTGGAAATCTCGAATGGCCCCCTGTACATCCGGTGTCGCTACCATCTGTACATTTCCTTGTTCTCTCTCAGCCGTTGAAGTAGAGTTCTGATTTATAATAATCTGGCTAAGCGCCCTGACAATGTTTGTCAAGTTCGCGTTTTCAGCCCCACCTATCGCTTCTCCCGTTTGCTGCGACCGCGCAGCTTGAAGCACTTTGTCCCGTTGCGCTAGCTGTATTTCCATCTCTCTTACCCTTGTCTCGAAGTGAGCTCTCTCTTCTGCCCTTCGTCTCTGCTGTCTCTCGACTTCCGCCATGGCCTGGTCCAACTGCGCGTCCTGGTCCTGCATCTGCTCGACACTTCTGCCTGTGTTGCTCGCAGCCATGAAGTTATCAAACTCGAATTCGCTGATGTGCGGAATTTCAGGTTGAACTATCTCCTCAAGTCCCGACATTTACCGCCCGAACTCACACGTTTGCCGCGACTACGCCGCTGCGTCCGCGCTCATTGTCGCTATTACGATTTTTGTACTTAGAGTACACCGAAACTGTTCAATTCATCCCACTTCTGATTGTTGGCGAAATTTTAGGATGGGCGAAAAAGGACCGAGTAAACGTCGCGCGAACGAGGGACAACTCTTTATTTAGCGACTTCTCCACCTTCCGAACACACTCTGCTCGCGTACAAAGCGAAACACTTTACAAAAAGGCCACACCTCAACTCTTAACGCGCACACGCGCCTCGAATCACGCAAATTACCGCTTACTCTCTTCTCACAACCGTATCGCAGCTTGCTGCCTCGTGTCGCCATATATATTCTGCTTTCTTACGCTCCCCACTCTCACTTCCGCTTTCCGGCCTACTACTCGAGTCAAGTTGTACCTCACCTCGCTATTTCGCATTAAAAATATAATTGCCAACAATGTTGTGCGTCAGTTATCAGGAAAATTGTTTACAGATATCGGTTACAACAGATGAAGATACTTTGAACGCCGAAGTTTCGGGACAGCATAATAGAAGTGACAATAATGTAGCAACTGAAATGGACAATACAGATTATTCCTGCGGAGAACACGATGATGACGAAACAGCATCGCAGGATGACGACAAAGGAAATGCTGCAAGTTTAGCTTACACTGAACTGGAAAGAAGTGACGTCTTTGGGATTAATGAGGAAAACGCGAAAAATGCTGTAATGACATCTATTAAAAGCTAAGACCGCGTTACTTTGCTTAACTTGATTCGAAGTGACGAAGAATTGAATGCTTTTTGCGGAGTTCGACGAAAGTTTTTCAAGGCCATTTCTGCGGAGGTTGAAATTTATGAAGGGCCCACTCATTTAAAATGTTGCACGGTGCAAGAAAGGGTTGCATTAACACTTTGCAAATGACGTCTTAATTTGAGTTTCATTTGTCTTCGTGTTGTTTTCAATTTGTAGAAGCGTAATTGCTCTTGCTACTTTTACAAAACTCTCGTTTCCTCGACTGCTGTACTAAAAGAAGGTGTTTATTGGCCAACAAAAGAGAAGATACTAAATAATATGCCCAAGTGCTTTAATGAATATTAAAAAACTAGAGTTGTTCTGGATTGTACCGAAACTCCAATTGAAAAACCTGAATGCTTACGTTGTAGAATTCGGTTGTATTCTCATTATAAAGGACGTGAAATTCTGAAAATACTATTGGGTGTAGCACCCTCAGGTTCAATTTTATTCGTTAGCAAAGCACACGGCGGCCGAGCGTCGAACGAATGTACTTGTATCTTCAATAACACAGACCTTTTGAGCAAACTGATTCCGCATGCAGATGCAATAATGGTCGACAAGGGCTTCTTAATAGAAGGTGAATGTGCAAAAAGCAATATCGATTTGATAAGACCGCCCCATTTATCAAAACGTCAACAAATGAGTTCTACCGACACTGAATCAACCAAAAGCATTGCAGCTGCTCGTATCCATGTCGAACGAGCCATTCAACGTATAAAAATTTTTTAAATCATGTCTGGGCCGGTTCCATGGCTGATGGCACAGTACATTGACAACATTTGCACAATTATTGCAGCTATAGTTAATTTATCGGCTCCAATTCTAAGCCAAGAACGATTCGAATGAAATTTTACATTGGAATGAAAAATACATGAATAAAATCGTTACGTAAGACGAATGTTTGTAAAGTTTTTTATGAATAAAAACGTTTGCTATTTCGAAACAATGTGGTTTTTATTTCTGCGTTTCTTTACATAGACCTACAAATAATATGGCTTCACATGGTACAAAAATTGTACAGCTTATCGATACACATTTTAGTTTACTCTTAATAGATTATTTTTTATGCAAACCGAGACAGACTCACAAATTGCATTTTCCCATTTCCTAAGACAACTTGAACAGCCATAACAAATACTGATAAAAAGAATAATGAAATTACATTGACCCTAGCCTAGGCAACAAATGCTTGAAATGAATATATTGCAAAGAACTTGAGTACTCGGTGACTGATTTCTCATCATAGGGAATGCGAAGAACTACACAAGAATCGTTGAAGGGTGAGTAAATGGCAAAGTCACACATTCTCAAGCCGGAAATAAACATTCTAATTTGAATTTGGAAATAGTATGGATGCTTTTTCTTCAATACATACTTTTCACCAACTTTTTGGAGGAATGTCAAATCAGGCAGGATTTCTACTGCGTTTTTATCTTTTCCAATAACGGGACATTTAATTTCGATAATGCATTGCCCTTCAACGATACCGTCTGGGCTGTACCCCAACCATGGAACGTTGGGGTGAACGAGAAACCCTACATTTTGTACACAAAAGCCGCTGACGTCGGCGTAACATTCGTTTGCTTTTGCTTCGTTCACCTGCCCGTACACAGTTGCGGTATTGCCTCGAAAATTGTTGTTCAAATACCTCGTGATCTTCAAATCTCAATTTGCTTCGTTATTTTGGCAGTATGTGAATAATCCATACCCACTGCTTGCAGTAAATCTTTCCTTCCGTTCGTCCTTCCACTTCTGAGTCATTTGGCAAATGGTTTCCATGCACAAGTTACTCGCTTTTTCTTTGAACACTGCAACATGTTCTTCGTAGAATTCCCTGAGCCGATCCGGCAGCGTACCAAAGGTGATTGGCGCATTGTTTCCCTCTACATATGAAACTGTACTCTCATTGATGGGTTCTGCGATGGGACTGCTCAGTATTCTCTCAACCAGTGGAGCTACAGATGTCGACATAGTAACTGTCGTCGCCGGCTGCAGTGTCGGCATATAATCTTTCGTTGCTCTTGTCCGTATACGGACAAAAGCAGAATCTTGATGACAGCCTGAGCAATTTTTGGTAGCATTCAATTATAACGTCCAAACATGACACCTTTTGCTACCTTAAAGAATGTAGTATCAAGTTCATTAACAAATAAATACGTACTTTACATGAGACGAAGAATGTGTTATTTTCCGGTACATGCGGAATACAATTTTGACTCCTTTATCTGTTTCTTCACATGACAAAATTCTTCTAATGCAACGTTCGTGTACATATCTCTCTTTTTGCTCTTGAGGTGTTTCCACTGCTGCTTTACATCCGTACAAGAGATATTTTCCAGGTTTTCCATCGACGTTCTGAAAAATACGTACACGTAAATTATGACAATTTCAAATCACTACACTGACATTTCCGAAGGGAAAAGTTGAAAGATATTTATTCTAAATTTATGTGTTGTAAAAGCAAAATTTGCATCTAAGGCAATACTTTAACAAATAATTTAAAACTGCAACACTGTGTTTGCATTTTCCGGTACAGCCGGCAACACAAGAACAGGACATTTTGACGATTTGTCTCTTATTTGAAAGGGACAAGTTGATTTCGTGCGGCTGCTTCTCCATCGCGGATGTTTGCAGGCATAGAGCGAAAACCTCGATAATTTTGGAAGTCACATTCGTCGTTCCACACAAAATTATATGATTGGCCTTCAAAATTCTCTCCCCTTCTTCATATGCTCGTACACCAGTTCCGACGAACTTCATTACAGTCGAGAGGTCGATTACTCCACTATCCATATCTATAAAATAAAATAAACACTTTATAACATCACTTTTTGCTCCAGGTTTGAAGGTCACCCTTGTAAAAGTGCATCATATGCGGGCCGGATATAAACTGTATATGGCCCGCATATGTCCCGTATATATGGCCGCATATGGCCCGCATATATACCACATATGTACCGCATGCGGCCCGCATATATTCCGTATGCGAACCGTATACGATCCATATGCGAATCGTGTATGATCCATATGCGGGTCGATCATGACATACAGGGTGTCCCGAAATCACCGGAACAAAAAAAAATCACAGATTCCATTTTGAATTTGAGATTGCAAAGTCTATTGCGATTTTTTTTAATTCGCAACCGTTTAAAAGTTATTAATGTTTTTATTTGGCCTATCGGCACGTTTCGCGGGCTGTTGCCCAGGGCCGG
>JABFQM010002520.1:0-14831 GCA_022816865.1 Zelostemma sp. ZL-2020 | reverse complement strand
TCTGACGTAATATAAATGCTACCCCATGGCGCGTTTGCTAAATGCGCTTTTGCAGCGCTTCAATGTTATTGGCTACAGCGACTGTAGAAATTAATTTTAAGATACATAAATTAGTATTCCAAATGTAAACGCTGCATTTATTGTTGACTCTGATTTTACCTTAATTCCCCGCACCCATCCCAGCTGAAAAAGTCCATTTGGGATTTTCAATTGGAAAACCCGAATGGAAATCTGGCTTTTTTTCCCATATTGAAAAACCAAATAAATTTTTTCAACTAGATCAAAGGTGCCATCACTTTCCTACTTAAAATAAATGAGAGTTTACTGTATCTCTCATTACGAGGCCGTACATTTTTAGATAAACATCAAAAAGTTTTCTACTTTTCTAAAAACAGTTTAGATAAGAGTAAACAAAATAATTTTTTTACAGTATTACCAAGAAACACCTACAATAGAAATAAATTGTTAACTCTAAAGGAAAAATAATTTTTAGTTCGGGAACTCGGAAAATTAATGGGAAATGAAGATCGAGCATTCTGGCTGTTACGTTTTAAGCATTTTAACATTTCATCTTTGCTTGATATAATCAAGTTCTAATTATTATGAGCTTATACTCAAGTTTCATCTTTTTTTTTCACTTTATCAAAATTAAATGTCTTATTTTTCAGTTTGTACTGAATATATCAAAGTTAAGTATTCATTTTTAATCCTTTTTTGTTAATTCTTGCATTTTTCAGGCTATTATTTTTCACCCTATAAGGACTCAAATTTACGCGACATTTCTAAACTTTATTAGACGATTTATTTCATCCTTTTTCTCGATGAAACATATACTTTTCAAGGTTTTAAAAACGTTAAAAATCTCTGGAAAAAGATATTTAATTTTTGGTCTTTTAATTTTTACTTACTCTGGTAAATGATTTGATGGACAACGTGATGAATGCGCTGCTGGTAAATTTAATGGGTTTCACGGATCGTAACATGAGCATTATTAAATATCTCCTGTTTCGTGTATCCACGATAATCCAATTCATTTTGTCACAGACGTTTCCTATGACTTGACTCTGAATATTCAAAAATAAAATGTTTCATTACTTCGCTTTCATAGGGAATTCCCATGATTTTATGATTCAAATTATTTCACCTCTAGAATGACTTCGTTGCCGTGCCAACAAAAAAGAAAAATCTGAGACAACATGCAAGTTAAATACAACGAAAGCGACATGAATGGTGCGCTCAAAACGGGTATTATAGAAAGTAGATAAACGCTCAAGCAAATGACCATGGAGCTCACCGAAAATTGCACAAATATCACCATGCGTGCAATGCGGTTCAATGTTTCTGCAAAACTTTTAAACTGATAAAATTAATTCACGAAAAACAGCGGCCAATTCTGAAATTCATAAGATACTAACTCAATAATACTTTTATGCAGCCGAATATATTCGCGGAAGAATTTGTTCCTTTGATAAAAATTATGTTTCTCCGTACAATAAACACCATTTTCTTTCCTTTTTTCTGGCAAATTTACCAGCCGATATTCTAAAATTTTCATCAGCGCAGAAACTCGTAGCATCATTCCAGCGATCCAGGATTCATAAGCAGCCTGCACCGAGCCCGAGGCAACATGAGCTATGGTTTGATGCCAAAAAGTGGGCCAGAACGTTAAAGTAGTGTCGTATTTGTACGGTAACCAAGCTGCAAAGGGCAAAATCATTTTAGCCGCTGGGGAAAAGGACCGCACTGTCAACAACATTATCGTGGCTTCCGTTAAACCAGTGTAACAAGAAGTCGTTATTCTGCAATGCCAACACTATTACACGCGCCCCAAAACATTTTCATTTAAAATAGTTTCACGTTTTTAAAAAACATTTCAAAATGTCACAAACCTGGACTTTCGATCGTATTCCGCGATAATCCTTTGTTCGTGCGCGTTTCGCGGGCTGAATGGATCTTGGTAAACTTTCTTCACCAAAAAAATAAGAACCTTTCGATGTCGCAAAATGCAAAACCATTTGAAGCAAGTATTTATTATCGAGAGCGTCATGAACGAACCTCCTGCAAATTCGTCCAAGTTATCTGCCACAAGTAAAATATACATCAATTCTGAGATGGCAAACGTGATGATCAAGAAGGACACGACGATCGTGAAACAGTTGTAAAGAAATTTGCCGAGTGTCGAAGAACATTTTACTGGTCGCCAAAAACCACACGCGCTGAAAATTCCGAATGGCACTGGAAGCAACCGCATTTTATATGTACTGGATAAACGAAGTTTCTCTTTTACGAGAAGTATCTTTCTACTTTACAGCGACATTTTTCAGCGCACTCCAAAGCTTACTTCGAACTGAGGCTCTTGTTTTTCTACGAGCTGCTTCGCATCTTATTAAATTTTCATTTCATCGATGTTTCATCAAGTATCGTAAAGAAGCCTTTCATTATTGTTAGCTGTTATTATCTTTGAATCGAACGTATATTTATCGTCTCATTAATTAAAGATGATATAACGATGGTGCGTTGGACATGGAATTAAAAACTCATCAGTTATGAATGTTGGGAACTCATTTTTCATTCATATCGGTTAAACGTGTAATGAAATTGGCTTCCTACGGTTTGTTACTGAAATATTAATAAGACGGAAGGGAAAAAATCGTATACTTGTAGAGGGTGAATATGATCGATTAAACGATACCATGTAATTTAAATGTACGGAAAATATAAGCACGTTTCTTCAACTGCTTTTATGAAATTAAATGCATGTTAAATGCAGTGGCTTGTTCGTTGGATTCGGACTGAAGAATAGGGGGTGATGATTTTGTACACGTGAGTTTTTCGAATATGTTTTTTTAATTGTACATACATTAATGAAAATATATACACGACAGCTTATGAAAGCAGTGAAATGTCGATATTGCCGAAAGTGGCGTGCACCGGCGAGGTCGTAATCGCGAATAGGCCCGAACGAATTTCGCAACGCGGCTTCGCCGGTAACGTCCCCCGTCGGCTTCATAACTTCTGTATTTTCATCTTTCTCTTTACTCTATTGCACAGCCAAAAACTTGCTCGATCGTTTCAGTTTTCTCTCAGCGGCCAAACAAAATCGTTCTCCCAATGTTCATACTGATAAAGTAGAAAAAAACATGACAGGGAGATGTACAACGACAGTAGAAAAACAAATATTATATGAATTAAGAGTAAAACGAGATTTTCCGCGAGACGGAAAATAAATCGCGAGTGGAGTCCGCCGTGACATTATTATGTATAGACGTGTAACGGTACACCGCTTGATAATATCTGACTTCGTACGACAGTTTACGATGATCCCATATTTTTCTAAGGACGACATGCAGCGTATAAAACATATTTTATCTATACTTTTTTCTTGCTTTTCTTCTTTTTTTTTACCAAGTTTATACTCTACTTTATCCGTGAATCCGTCATACTCTATGTTAGATATATAACGCAGTATGCTCTTAAAGCTACAAAGGTTTATAGCAAGACAGAAAGTTAAACTAATGCATCGTGCGGCGAGCGTGTTTTCATTTGATCAAATGTTGCGAGTCGCGACAAACAAAGATAAAAATATCGCCTCAATGATTCAGTACATTTCAGTACAAACGAAAGCAATTTTACTTTTTTCTGGAAGTCGAAGAACAATGATTCGTCGATTCTCAACACTTGGAATCAATGGAACGCAAACACATATTTTGGACACGACAAATACGTTGAAAATTTCATCATCAATTAAACAGCTCGAAACACCTACAGTGTCGATACAAAGATCAACGTATATATCTTACAATAATTCGCATAAAAACGTCGAACCAACGTATAAAAAATCAACGATCGTAGACTATGTTAATGAAAATATGTAAATTAATGGCGTTTATCCGGAGGAATTTCACAAGCGAAAATCAATGATTAGCAGACGTGCTTTCCGTGAAGCCAACCGTGTGTTCGTTGTTTCAAACCGTTCACCACTTCTCTAAAGACATCGAAATTGTTGGAGCTAATTTTGTCGAGTGTCCTTGCACGCGTTTCATCGTGAACGCGCAAAGAGAACCTTAAAAGTCGTAAAAACGCTAGTTCGTCGCCGATTTAGCGCTTTGATTCGTTTGTCAGTCTGAACTCTCCTAGTTCGCGACACGTCGGAAAATGTCTAGAGCCAAGAAACATCGCGTTCCGCGTCGTGGACGTAAACCCCGTGCGCGCACCGGTTTAAAAGTAAACCACTAAAATGCATCTTAGTAACTGGACCACCGACTCGTACACTTCTCAACAAGCTTTTTGCCGAGAGCTTCATCTTTACCGTTCGATAATGACGAACAGCGTACGTTCTTTGATTTCAGCTCACGCTCGTTCTTTATCTTGCATGGCCATCTTTACACCAAATTAAAACTCTACCGATAAAGACAACTTCCTGATAAAACCAACGGCAAATTGTCCATTTTTATAATTAACCATTATCTGCAGAGTACATTTTCCTCGATTAAATTGTGCGACGAGTTAATGCAAAGACGCGAAAAGTCCGCTGGCTTCGTAATTACGTACGAACCGCGCATAGACACCGTTAATATTCTTGCTTTTGACTTTTACTTTTTTTTTTCTTCGGTCAACAACGAGATTAATGTTAACATTGTCAGTAATCGTAGCGTTAGCTGGAGTGATAGCGGCGGTAATGGCGGCGACAGTAATGATCATCTGCCCTCCTTGCATTTTACGGTCGAGCGATTGTAAAGGATTCCAAGCGCGCCTTGGAATCCCGAATCGCGAGGTCGATTGCGCGGCCCACGTTCGCTGTGGGTACAAAATGTATATTTATCGTCGTTTCTTCATTGCCGATATTCTGCTCGGCATATTTAGTAGTTTAATAGGACGATTTGCTTCGACGCTGTCCCAGTACGAAATCACAGAATGATACAGCAGCGACAGTACCGTTGCCGAGAGGCCCCGGCGCTCGGGGGCGGGGTCACCGGTGCGAAATATGCGTGCACCTTAATATTTGGCAGATGTGTCTGAAAGCATATTATTTACATTCAAACATCAAATGACGAGATAATAACTCAAATTATTATCTGTCACTGCCGCCGAAAGCAACAATTTTATGTCAACTTTGAAAGCAACGACATTTTCATTCCCCAAATAATTATATAGTCATCAAACAATAACAAAACATTTTTCGCTAATTTTTTCAATTTTAACATTTCAAAAACATTGAGAATAAAAAACGTTTCAAGTACAATCAATGTATCAGACAAAAAGTACAAATATATTCCGGAATAACGTTAAAATTGTTCGCTTCCGGTGGCAGTGCACTAAATAAAAGTTTGTAAAAATAAACAAGTACATTAATAAATCAATATTATCATAATATCAAGTTTCGATCGAAATTTGCATGCAGTTAGATAGTAATACTTATGAAATTCGGTTATTTTATACTTTATTCAAATTTTAGTTAAAGTTTCGTGGAACCTTTTTTTCCAATCGAACCATTTATTATACACTTATTCATTGACTGGTTTATTTACGAATGTATGCACTGGCAAAATAGCCCATACATAATAAATTATACATAATATATTGACTCATTTTGACGGGGTCTTTCGTTTATTTGTATTATCTCAGACAATTTATTACTCAAATGAATGCGGAGAAAATGAGTTACGTAGTAGGGTAGTAAATGTAAATACCGTACCCTGAGTCTACGTATGCCGGCTCGGGTAATCAATTGGCAGTCGTAAAGCTCGATACGTTCGAGGTTGTGACAGGCTTGAAGAAGATGATCCAAACTAGCATCTGTGATAAGAGGACAGTTGTCCAGTTCCAACACGGCGAGATGTTCCGCCGCACATGGGGACAAAGCTAATTGTCGGATCCCTTCGTCCGTTATCAGTTCGCAATGTGACAGACTCTGAAAAATGTAGCAGTGCGTATCGCAGCTGAACACATAATTGCGATTGCCAAAGAAAACTCACTAATTTTTCAAGCCTCGGGCAACCCATTGCCAAATGAATCAAGGTCGCGTCCGTTATAAGAACGCACTCTTCCAAATCCATTTTCTCCAGTAATCTGCAGTTCTGAAAACACAAGCATTCATATGGAACGTTCTAATCTGACCAGCGTTGTTCGTAAGAGAATGAAATTTACCCTCGCGAGTGCCTGAAAACCTGCATCGGTAAAATGAGTGCAAGCAACGCACTCGAGTACGCTAAGCATCGGACAATGCTGCGCCAACGTAACTAGCGACGCATCCGTTAGATGTGGACAGTTTGAGATGCAAACGTAGTGTAATCGAGGACACCGTTCGCTTAATTCCCTCACGGCATCGTCGGTAATATTCTACAACGAGAAGACACGCATTTATCTCATTCACGAGCGCAAGTGGAGCCTTCTTTTTTTCAACGAATGAACGAGAGTTTAGTGCCCGTAGTCAACTAACCCACATTCAAGACGTTTTCTTTTCAATGCGACGCGTAACAACGTATCACGGGTACCATATAATTAAACGTAAATCAACCCCGGTTCTCGTTTTCAAGATTACCTCGCTACAATTATACAATTGTAAGATTTTTCAAGTCAAAGACGATTAATGGAGAAACGAATTACCCTGCACTCGTGAAGATTGATAGCTTCGAGATTAGGGCAGTAACGCGCCAAGCACTTGACCGCTCTGTCCGTCAACTGCCTGCATCCCTTGCTTAAGAAGCTGCGCAATTCGGGGCATCCTCTTGCGAGAGCCTCGACCCCGTTGTCGGTGAGGAGCTCGCACCACGATAAATTGATGTGCGTGAGCAAAGGGCAGCCGTCCGAGAGATCTTTCAAGGCGAGATCCGTAATTTCAGGACACGAGTCCAGGTTCAGTCGTTGGAGCTTTGGACAGTGACTGCTGAGGGCCGCGCAAGTCACGTCTGAGATCTTCTTGCACTGGCTCAAATTCAGCTCCTCGATATTTGGACACGATTGCGCTAGGGTTCGCATCGACGCGTTACCGATGCTTTGGCAGCCTCTTAAAGACAACTGCCGTAAAAAACCGCCGCATCGTCTCGAAATATTTTCTATTACTGGTCCCTGAAATATAAAAATTTGTTTTGAAAGGTATTCTTTTTCGCGTCTCGTAGAAAAAGGAATACAGTGAAATATGGTTTACGCGTAACATAGTAATTGTTCTCTTTTGTACGTAGTTTTCGTGAGGTTCTGGTGAAACTCTCTCAAGTACGTGTAAACCAGGTTTTACTGTAACATGATGTACATTTTTTTTCGGTTCGAAATCATTACCTCCACATCTCGCTGGAAGTCAAAAAGATCTATCCTTTGCCAGTTGGACCCATCGAGAGCTAATACGTTCCAGGCCTTGCTCACTTGGGCACAACGGCATAGTGATACGACATCCAAGTATGATAAAATTCTGCAAATATATCAAATTAATTGTAATCCGTAGAAACGAGGAGACAATTATTTAGTTCACCACGCGACTCACCGGAGTAACAATTCCTTTGGCAGTTTCTTGTTAATTTGGGCCTCGTCATCATGAAATACCCATGTCAGCTGTAATGCAATACGAATTTTGTAATGATTCTACTTATTTGATGTATTACGGGTAAAAATATTCTACACATCTTGAATTGAACCAGGTTTCTATTTTTTCCTCATTTAAGAAAAATTGAGTTGTTTTTGGAACGTAAAACAAACTTTTTTTTAATACAACATATAAATTGTAACAGTAAATGAATAATCGAAACATTAATTTTGTAAGTAATTATAATATTATTTGAATGTACCGGACAAAAATTGTGGACTTGTATAGTGAAGGCATAAAAAAATAAGTTTTCAAATGAAAAGGGGAAAATTATTAAAAAGACATTCGAATTAGTAAAAAAAGGCTTTAGAAAAGAAAAAATAAGTAAAATCTCGACCTCTGGAATTTACAGTTTTATCAGGTGCAAAACTCATACGATTATAATAGTACATTGTGTAACAAAGTGCGGGTAAATGGATTTGTTGGCGAATGTGACGTCACACACAAATCACATGAGTCGACAAATCCATCCCGCACATGCTACACACCGTAGTTTTCGTAAAACTGCACGGAAGGCGTAATTTTTGCCGCGACAAAATTATCCGCGAGTGTGAAAAATGGCGCTTTTCGTGCATGTGTTACGAAAAAAAAATTTTTAATAGATTGTTACTAGAAAAAGAATGTAAGAACGTATTAGATTAAAAAACTTGAAATTTAATAAAGAAACATGCTTTTTTAAATGTTTGTGTCGAAATTGATGATAATTTAGACTTTTTTAGTTCGCTTATTTTTGCATGTGAAGTTTCAATTTTTCATATAAAAAATATGCAAGTTTAAACAAATAATGTACTTTCAAGCTTCATAAAACATGGTTATTATTATTCGAGATAAAACTCGTGAAAAAAACTGATATCGGATAAGTATTCCACTATACAAGCCTCTTCTTGACATTACATGAAAACAGATTTAGAAATAATCCAAGAGACGAAGTAAACATGATTAAATCGTAATCCTCTTTTGTTTATACGTTTTTCAAGTACAAGTTTTTTTCAAAAATTATGTATAATGCGAAAAACGCCTTGTTTTTTAATGCTTTTTCAAAAGTATTTGGAGCACTTATTAAAGATTTAGGCTGTTTAAAAAAGAAATCGAATATACTTTAGATCTCAACAATCTTTTTTCTTTATCAAATTAACAACGGATTATCGTGTCTCATCCGTGCATTACATACTTATTGCATAATTGAAGTACGCACTAAAATTCTCGAATAACCAGCAAATACTTTTATTGTAAAAGTGTACTCGAGCTTATGTTCTGTTCTTACGTGAAAAATATAAGGGTGATTTTTTACTTTTGTCTGATTTTTTCATTTTGCTCCGTTGAAAAAAATGTGCGAATAAAAGAACAATTTTTGATAAATTCGAGAGAGCCAAAGATAAATAAATTGAGACGAATACGGAAGAAATACAAGATTGGAAACGAAACAATAATATATCGTGTTGAAAACATTTGCTTCGAGGTAGTAAAACAGAAAAGGTATCGAACGTTACGCAATCGATGTAAGCCGGACAAAGACGACTCGTGTAGGAACGAAACTAAGCCCACCTCGTAAGACGAATTGTTACGACTTGAACGAAGAGTTAAAAAACAATTGTTTAGCCGTACAAAGCATGGTGGTTACAAATTCTGAGAAATAAAATTCTCCGACTTTTCTAGGTTTTTCAGTCCAAAATGGAGTTGTTTGCTCTAACCGTAATCCAGAACTAAAACACTCAAATTCACCGATTCAACTCATTTATTTGCACAAAGATAAATTTTATCTAGATAAGATCTAAATTGATCTAAATTAACAGCATTGGCGGGGCTATAACAATCTCAATTAGATTGGAATAAAACAAATGATTCGAGAAAAATTGCCTGACTTTTCCATGTCAAACTGAATTCCTTGACTTGCCCAGGTTTTCCGGTTTTCAGACTTTCTGACCACCATGTACGGGGTCTGTGAGAACGAACCTGCATGTAAGACTGCTTCATAGTACTGACAGGGTTGTTGTGAATGTGCGATTGGGAAGTATAATAACTGCCTTGATGATGATGGTGATGATGTTGGTGATGATGAGGTTGATGATGGTGATAAGAAGCATGTTGCTGCCTCCACCACTGACCACCGGAATCTTCGATGGGCTGAACCCCTTGTACGATTTGACCCCCTCCGCCCACTCCCACTCGACTTACTTTTTTCTAAAACATATCCCGATTTGTTTTTTTTTACCATTCTTGTATTTCATTAGGAAGTTTCAACGAGAAGCAATCAACCGTTGTTGAGTAATCAGCTTTTATCTCGTATGAAAATCTGTCATTTTCAATTTTAAAACAGCGAGAATTGCAGGATTGCATGATTACTTCTTTCATTTTCTTTATTTATAAAAATATCGGTTGCATTTATGAAGAATCCCGGTTCGACGAGTGTTTTCAATTGCTTGTTAATATTTTTCGTAATGCATTTCTATCGTTTTTGAACTGAACTGTGCCATCTTTTGAGTTATTGAAACGTAAATTTTGATTTCATAGTCACTCAGTTATATCTATACGTAATCGTTAGTTTGTATGTTAATTTTCGATTGGACAATGTTTTATAAACAAGCAATGAAAGTATTGAAACCCTCGCTTCATCGTTGATAAAAATGAAAAATTTTTATAGACGAAGAGCTTTAAGTTGTAAGGAACAAATCTTTTTTATTTCCAGAGTATTCTAGAAATAAAATACCTATTTTGAAAAAAGACCAGCGGGGCTTTTTATCAATTTGTAAGCAAGCGATACAAATTGATATAAACTTTTGAAAGACAAAAAAGTTTTGATATTAAAATATAAAAGTTTTGGTATTAATTATTGTGACTCCGCTTCGACGTTTTTGTTTGCTGATAGCAGACTGATAAGACGTGCTACATGATCGCACTTCAGTCTAATAACATTGATTTGTTTTTCGCGATGGTAGTTAAAAAAAAAAAAAATTCAAAGAAAGTGAAGAAAAATTACGTTTAATTCATCGACAATTTAAATTGTTAATTTTTGTTCTATGAGAATGATATTGAAGAATGTGTAAGCTTTGCAAATAACGAATTTTTAATGGACTCTCCAGCCAAACTCGATGAAGGATTGAATAAATTTATTATTTTAGATTTTAAAGCCTCAATTTCTTTTTATTAAGCTCAATTTGCTTAATGCAGATTTTCGCAAATAAATGATATGCAATGCCAATGGAATACTGAAACTTCAAACAGGATTTTCTCGCGACTTTTTCTTCATGTTTTTTAGCACTCAAAAGATTACCGAGATCTCATTTTATCTATCGATCGACTTCAATTATTCCTGTGTAGGTGTTTATGACGTTCGAGAAAGAATGTGTTGGATTTTTCATTTTTTCAATTTGAAAAAAGTTGTAAATCTTAAAATTGAGAGTAGATATGAAAAATTGAGCACTTAAATATCTTCTCAATTTATTCAAGAACCTATAAATAAAATATGAAGTCTATCGATTGAGAAATGGGCTCTCTTTTCCCTCTTAAAATTACCATAGTTCTGCTTGTTTTTTCGATAACTGAAAATAATGTTCCGAACTCGAAAAATATTCAATCGTTTGATCAGAGAGTCTCCTTAATCCAAGAAACGCGATAAACGAATTCATGCTTGACATCGATTGTAATGAATAAAAAATAAAGCATTGCTTAGTGATTTATGTCGTTTAATTAATCAACTAAACCTAATAACTAACCGGTCTCAAAAATCATGCAAATTTGATACTTCATTTACTCTATTGTTCACATAAATCGTACATAACTTACGTTTTTTATGCAGATGTTGTACAAATACTCTTTAAAAATATGTGGAAATGCATGATTTTGCAAAATGTTGTTAAAATATTTGCACGGATTATGCAAGTAACTCCGGCATGTGATTCATGAAAACATTGAGGTATAACGAGAACTTGGATTAATATATGCTTCATGCAAACTTATGATTTTCCACGAATTTGTAAAAAATGAACAGAGAAATAAACTAGGAATTTGTATTTTTACTTTCTTTTCTTTAACGTTACTATTTTTGTACTGTCAAAATTACTTTGTGTGAATAAAAAATGAGCTTAGGGAATTAGCATTTTTATCCGGGTTATTTATTGCGATGTAACTTGATATCATTCAATTGAGAAGAATATTTAAAAATGTGGAAAATCTAGCTCCCGAAAAATTGTATATACTATTTCGAACGCAATTTGCCATAAAGTTTACGTAAACGTTGCAGCAAAAGTTGATAAATTTTTGTATAAAGACTGTTCAATGTATTTCCTCCAATTCATTGCTATCTTGATGGAAAACATAGCATTTTACATTGTTAAAATTCAGTATCAATTAAAGAATATTAAACAAATTAGGGAAAATTGTGTTTGGTGATGTAGATGACTGAAGATTGTTTTCCAATATTTTTACGACTTTGCCAATAGGTCAAGATGATACTATTGTAATATTTAATATAACATGAAAATAAATCATATAAATTGAATAACATACATAAATAAAGAAAAGGTAAATTCCATTTATTGTTGTTCTAATTTAGTGATTCAGTCGCAATTTTGACAACCGCAAGATACACATATACGCCTGACACAAATTACAATTTATTATGCCATGACAGCCACGGCGATCGAAATCGTAAATTCGTATATTATCTATGAATTCGGGCATCACTCGTAAGTAATAACTTATTCCATTCATTCATTCATTCAAATACCACTGTTTTAAGCACTTTTTTTTGGTTTAGTTATTGATATAGACTCATATTTTTACACTTAATATATTTATTATTGACATTAAGAACAGTTTTTTTAATAAAACTGTTCTTTCCTGATTCTTTCTGAAAACGTTCAAAAATCGAGACAAATTTCTATACTTTAGGTTTATAAATTATGGTCTCTAAAGTATGCGCTGACATTTTTTTCATCAACTTCAAATTTGAAAGCTTGCTGTAATCTCGAATCACGTGGCTGAAGCTTCCGAACTCTAATTAATCTATTGCGTTCAAGAAATAATCAATTTCTTATCATCATTATAATACATAACTACTGAAGATAAGGATTCATTCAAGTTCTTAAACAATTAAATTTTCCTTCAATGATACAATGGACGATATTTCTATGAACGATATTTTTCAGCTTTATATTGTATCATTATTACGATTAATAACTTTTTTTTTCCTATAAAAGTATTATTCGTATGTACAATATTTGTTCTGAATTAACACTCATATCTGTGCAAATCGCATGCAAATTTCAAGCAAATAAAATGTGCAAAAATACAACCATTAGGGAAATGCAAAATTCCTTTGTTGATACAATTTTTTACGAATTCATGCAAAAATATGTATTTCAGTGCTGCACTATAGAACTACTTTATGCTGTAGATATGATTCCGGAAAAATGACGCTTTGACAGTAAAATAAGCGTTCTTTTAAATAGATTTCATAATTTTTGAAATTCAAATTCCATTAAATATCTATGAGACAATCAAGAGAATGAAAAAAAAGTTTTTGTTTATAAAGGAAGAATGTAATAAGTTCATATGCGCGTTTGACCATTTTGTATTTATATTATTTCAAAATGTAGCATAGCAAAATATACTAGCATATCAAAAACCTAAAAAAATAGCGTTATTTCTCTTGTGAAAATCACGTATGAATCCAGGCCAAGAGAATGATGTAAAAAGTTGGGGATAAACTTTAGTTGGTCAACATTTGTTTGCACGTTTATTTCTGTGGGCAAAATATTCACAAAAGAGTGTATTTTTATTCACTCAATAATGCTTGAATCTGTACAGATTTTAGATTAAACTGAAAAGATATAAAAACGTACAATTCACAGAGAATCAGCCCGATATCTTAATCTATAGCTTTGGCGAGTCGGCAAGTAATCTGTTTGACCTTAGAAAATTCTTAGGTCGAGAGGGTCAGCGTTTGGGGAGCGACTCAAGCATTTTTTCGGAACATTGACCCGTGCGAAATAGACTTCCACACATGAAGAAATTCCATTATTTTCCGTATTTTGTACGCAATAACTCTCACTCTCCAGAAAATGTCAGTTTTTACGAGTTTCCTTCACCAATAAACGTATCAACAATTTTACTTCCACGATAAAACATCGTTTTTTATAATAATTCGGTTTCTTTCAGTTTCAATTATATAAAATCTATGAAAAATATGAAATAATTAAAACTCTAGGAATTATTAATTTTTCAAAATGATTCAATCTGTACATAGAAACGTTGAAAAGAGTAGTACCGAATTTCTCTCTTTTATTTTACATTTATTCGCGAACTCTTCTGGTAATGAATGTAAAAAGAAGAAAGTTAATAAATGAAATCATTCGCACGAAAAATTCAACTACGAGGAAAGTGCAGAAAGCAGACTCGAGCACGCGCGTGCTTTCGTGTTCTAATGCGAGCCAAAGTGCGTTAAGGCGCATTCATAGCTGGTTGGCGTGGCGTGGCGTGGCGTGGCGCGGAGCGGCGTCAAGGCTTCGCGCCGCTCCACGCCAAGTAAACAGAGCCGGAAAAAGCAGCTGACGATTCTACCATGGGAGTACAATAAAAAGCCGGAATTGAAAATGAAGAATTGTTTCAAACTCACATTCAGAGTTTGAACAATATTTTTGCACATTTCGAGCACTCTGTCGGTACTCGGATCTGAAGCTTTTTTAATTGAAAATGGCATAACAATGTCTCTCTCGACATCAAAAACGTTTAAAAAATTTATGAAAATGGGCAATTATTGCCATCGTTCAAAAGGTCGAGTAGGGTAATTGAATAAAATTTCTGGAATGAGTTTTTTCACTTTGAACGGAGGAGAGGAGAAAGCGGATGATGTCTTTGTCGCCTAGACGATCCTATTCTTTCTTGGGCCACAAGGCCGTCAGCAAGGGTCCCGAGGGAAGCAATGACTGGCATTTTTAGGATAGTCCCAAAAACAAATCATGTATTTGGATTCGAGGCTACAAAATCTCGTCAGAATAAATAAATTTGCATTTTTTCCGAGGAAAAATGAAACAATTAAAATCACGAAACATTGCCACGGTAAGTCCGCTGGCCCCTGGAAAACTCATGTTCATTTTTTTATCGGATTTGAACGATAAATGTAACGTATAAAAACAGGTCAAAACGCGGAAAAATGCTGAAAGATTCGAAAAATTACAAGAAAATGCAAAAACATTACAAGAAATTCAAAAAAAATTCGAAAAACTGCCTGACAATACGGAAAACCCCCCCTAAC
>JABFQM010002519.1:0-14835 GCA_022816865.1 Zelostemma sp. ZL-2020 | reverse complement strand
TCTATTAGAGAAAAACTGTTAACAAAAAATTTACTTTGGTCCCTTGAAAATGAGGTATATTTTTTTTCAAGAAGACAAATCTAATTTTTTCGATGAAACTTGAACAAAGATTACTTAAATCACTTTCCCTATTTCCTGTAAACAATTCAAGATTTTAACTTTAATAATTTTTGAAAAAAGACGGGTGGCCCAAGGCATACTCCGGCCCAAGGCTGCCGACTCTCCCCTACAGGCAAAATTGGACGAAAAAAAAAAAATTTTTATAAGTGAAAAATTACCGGGAAACTGAAACTGGAGTTTTCTAGATTCCTTCAAAAACTTCCATTCCGATAAATTTAATGTGCAATCTGGATAACAATTTAAAACCCTATTTTAGACCATTAGACGTAGGAAAAATTCGCATTTAGAATTTTTGTAGATAATTTAGTCAGAAATAGTTTTTGTCCCTGAAATTTTTTTATTCAACGAAAAACTGCTAAAATATATTTTTGTTATTAAACACAAAAAGTAGGTACACATGAAAATTAATTTAATTATGTAGTCGAGAATGGATACCTACAAATACTTTTCTAGACAACAAAATCACAGCTTTATTCATTAATATGGACAATGTGCATTGTTAAAACAAATTCATTTTGGAGTTATTGCTATAATGGAGATGAATTACGTTTTGATCAAAAATATATGAGTGACGAAAATATTGGACTGACCCAGTTTTTTCTGCGACGTTTTTGAAAATTGCTTTATGGCGCAGCGTCTGTCAGTCTGACTTCTCTAGAGTTACGAGTACTCCGATAACTAAATTATCTCTACTTTATCAAGCCTTATACTTTCCTACGATAAAATTGTCTATTAAAATTCCATGCACAAATCACTCTCCACGCCAATTTCATAAATAACATGAAATATATTTGTAACCTGACATAGTAATTTGCAAGAGAATGACTTTAAATATAATGTTCACTGGAATTTATGAAAATCAATTATGTGGTTACTTTTGTTTTTCATAAATAAATCCTACCACCGCGAAAAAATCAAGTTTCTATTTTTAATTGACAATATAAAAAATCGTATCACGTTACAGAACGGCTAGAAAAATAACCAGTTTTCGACTAGCCGAAATTGCGTGGAAAGCCCTATGTATTAATTCCCAAAAAGATCCTACAAGTACTTTTCTCGAATTTTGATAAAATGGGTCAACCAGCCAAGCGTTTCGCATTTCCCCTATGCATTGTTTCCGACCTGAATCTGAATACCGTGATTGTGTGACTGAAAATCGCGAGATTTTGCCTCGAATATAATCTTCGAAAGTATAGTCATGATACTTTAAAACAAAAATACGAATATGAAAGAACGGTATCTATAAATGTATCTTGCGGTGTTGCAATTGCCCAACATTGCGATTAGTAATATACTTGGAGTTAAAAAAGACTCGTTACAAGAACGTAATATGGGGCGGAATCGTAACGATGCACCATTAGCTATTATTGTGCTTCCTTAGTGGCGCAGCTCGTGATACTAGAATTTTCATAATATATTTCAGAGGGTATTCACATTCCACCCGTATTCCGGCGACCGAAAGTCCTGCCAAGCCATCGATAACACGGCCTTTTATTACTCAAAATTGTTCTACTTTGCATTTCAAACATTAAAGCAAAAAGCGGGATAACTATTTTGATACTTGTACGTACAGCTAGAAAAAAAACTGTATTTAAGAAATATTCTTAAACGATATGACCAAATTTCTAAACCAACTTCGTTGGTTTATCTAAAACTATGCATACATATAGTATATGTTGAGAAAAAAGCAATTGAAGGATGAAACTCGAAAGATTCGAAATATCGCATGAATTAACATCCATACATGCATCGATTTATTTTGAATGAAAATCCAAAATTTGTTAGCTCAGCTGAAATAACTATGAGCTTTGGCAAGAAGTACTACTGCTCTTCAAAACAGTGTAACAACCACAAACCGTTACAGTAACGACATCGAAGTGGCAAGACATAGGAAAGCTACGAGTTGAAGCTTCTGCTAAGTCGATAGTCGGAGTTCCAGTTAGACATTTGGATGCAAACTCGACGATGAAAGCGACAGAGTTTCCTCGTTTCGGAGTCTTTTGAATGGAAGTCTAAACAGTGACTTCTCCGCCTTGCTGTTTGTACTTTCTGAAGTTGAAGTGTTAACTGTTTCTCTGTGGCCAAAAAGTTCTTGACGATTTCATTCCAACTACAGTAGTATTTATTGTAGTAACTTTGTAGCTTACTATTAATGTATCTTTTCTCAGGTAAATATAACTTGATTTCACGAAAGCAAACGAAGAAACCACAGCATCATTTTCTTCAACTGGAAACTTTCATTTCGGTTCCAAAACTCTGCGGATTTGTAACTTTGAATATCTATCCAAAGTGCGGAATTATTGAGATCAATGTGCCAAGAACAAACGAATATTTTTTTATTATACTTATGATTAAACATTTTTTAAAACAAATATATGTAATTTCTCTAAACCCACGAATTCGTTTTAACAAAATATCCCTATTATCATAAAAAAACATCCGTACCTACATTTACCCCAAAAAAGTTCTCCAAAATCATAAGTAATAGAGAAAAATCCCGAAATTCGTATCTAAAATCTTGGAATCCATTTTTAAAACGATCAAAAATAACTAAAACCACAAAATAACACGAGGGTTGCACGCAAAGCATCTCTTGATTAATTCAAAATCACCATCAATACATGAATCACGCACTTTAAATTAATCAAACAGTTTCCATCACATTTTTCACTTTAATTCTCTTTACAGATGTATTCAATTGAAAACGATTCATTCAATCGTAATAGCGATTATTTAACTCAGCACGTTTGATGAGCACTTGATACATGGAATAAAAGTACCGCGCGTAGTGGGACACTAAAGAATATTTCGCTCGTGCGATTATTTTTACATAGCGTTTGTTATTTGCTGCATTCACATCAAATGCGCTTTACATATTTTTCGTATGGATGAATTTGATGCACTAGGGTGATTCCGAACAACGACCGAGATCTTAAAACACCGCAAAATTTAGCTTCAACTATAATTTACGGAATAAAAAATTATTCTCAGTAGGAAATGTAGAAGCGCCGATAAATCGATGCAATGTTGCATTTTTTTCAAAGATGTCAATTATCGTACAATGGATCTCCATTTACACCCCCCCCCCTCCCCCAACGTCGTTAAAACGTCGCGAGTCTCCCATATCCTGACGATCACCCACCCAAGTATTACTAGTAGCTCAACTCAGTTTAACGTGAGCGATTGCTCGAATGGGTTTGTCGATTACCCCAACAGTTTCATTATAAACATGTAATTGCAGTGCCAGCAATGCAACCTCAGATTAATGTTCCATATGAGGTACTATATACTACGAGTGTTCATGAATTCACCTCAAAATAATTACGTAATGTCGAATAATCTCAACAATTTATTTGATGATCACGCTTCTCGTTAAACCTTTTCTATGGGATTTATTTCTAAAAAAAGGAAAATGCATTTCGAAGGATAAGACAAAAGAACAAATAAAAAATGACATTATAAAGTGTCGTATTAAACGACGTCACGTTATGTTTGTAGAAGAATAAGAGACGTGAAGTACCATTTAGTATGATACGCACAAATCTGTTACATAGCTATAGAATACTACAATCGAAGCTTCTTGGCACACTGTCTTTTATTGTGACTCTGGGATCACTTACGCTTCTCTTCTTCATATAATATTCCAAAATAAGTCGACTACATGAAACTTATATCGCAGCGAAATGTGTATGCAATATTTACAGCGTTTTGAATATGAGGTCGAAAGTATTCGGGGATAAAATGCTCGTAGTACTCGTTTTAATACCTGAATGCCCTGATATGATACGATCATTTAAGTACTTTTCAAATGAAAATTTCAATTCACTATAATATGTACCTACACAATTAAGTTCTTTGTACTTGACCTGCACAATGGAGATTTTTTTCCCGAATCTTTATCATTTTACGAAGCAATGCACACTTTCTGCTCGAGATTCTCCAGGCACCGTTCAAATTCCCAATTGGTTTTCTATGGAGGACCTTTTTCTGTACGCTGTATGACAATTAGGTTTTTCCATTTTTGCTACGATAATTAATTTTCGTTCTATATGCATTAAGATAAAGTTTGCTAACCTGATATAGTGCCAATCGGATTAAAATTTTAATGAAAAATATAATTTTTGAATCGATCCAGAAGGTATAATTGGTTCAATTACCAATCAAATTGTCAAGTTCAATCTGAAATGTGACGAGGAATCTGAGGCTAAACGAAAAGAACATTTCTAACCTCTTTGATGAATTTATAGTCTCCACTGGTTGTACGTGGTTTTCTTAAAAATACTTTTTTGCGTCAAACAAGTCAATCAGACGAGAATATCAAAATAGCAGTTATGGGTTTATTTATTCCCCACGCCTTCCCGGCTTCTGGGTTTACATAAAGTAATATCAAAATAGCATATCTTTCCGAAATTGAAAATTCCAAATCTCTATTTGTACCTAATTTGCGGCAGTTGATGTCACGGTTATTTTAAATGAAAATAAATTAAACTTGAATTAACCTTCTTGAATTACATGAATGTTGAATCGAATAATTATATGGTTGGATTTGCAACGCGGAAAGAGCGTATAATGTTGAGGCCATACTTTCAACTACCATAATCCATAAAAAACAACGACTGTCCTTGAATTTTCGAACTCCAAATTATGTGAATGCCATAACTCTGCTTATTCTCATATATAGTTGTGATTTTCCTACACGTGAAAAATGTTTCGAAGGAATTTTATCACAAGATTTTCATCGCTTATAACATTTTTTGATGAATGAACTGTCTCGGCGCTTAGAGAGAAACGAAGTGTCATTGAGCGTGGGAAATTCCCTGAATGCTGAATTTCCCCAAGGAACTGTTCCGTACATTGATGATGCAAACGTGTCGTCGCATTTTACGTCGGAAGTGAAACACAACCAGTTATTTCAAAGTAAAAAAAATGTTATCATGTCTTGACAAATTTACATTCAGCAATTTTTTTCCAAAATTTCACTATTTTTGGGAGGTTGGTCACAAGAATCGATCGAAAACAGAAAATGTTTTCAAACGTGAATTACAAATATTGTGGTTCAATTTCAAAATAAATTTGTATGAATATTCCCCTTATAGTCCCTTGTGAAAAGAAGCGAAAAATTCGGAATTGGCAAGTTCATGCAATTAATGCAATGTCATAAGTTTGTATTGTTTCGTTCATACTGAAGAGTAAAATTTATCTTAAAATATTAAGCAATGTACCATAGTTTTGCAGGTACAAATTAAATAAATTTTAACCGAATTATATATTTTTATACGCGCATACTTTCCCGTAGAAAAAACCACAAGGAAATGAAAAATTATAAATATTTCTGAATATGCACGCAACGTTTCAAATATTCCGAGCGCTACATGATTATTTTATTAGAGAGTTAATAAGTTCGTACGAAATAACGAAACTCGGTGCCCAGTAGCTATTTGGGCTTCCGGCACAAAACGTAGCCTGAGTGATGATCAGCAGATTTAAGTGGTACCTAATTAATTAAACCTTCAACAAAAATAAACACCGTATATAACGCTTTTGGATTTACAAACCCCTTTAGGGTATGAAGACCACTTCGTTACAATATATATACAAGTACTTTTTCCTACTTTGTATGCGTTAATGTATTAAAAGTCAGACTGCAGTGAAGTTTTTCAAAATTACTACCTGCTACATGTGTAAATTAATAAACTGGTTAGAACTAATAAGCCAGTTCCAAATTTTCAGCAAAACTTTGGATAACTCAATTTTGACGTGTAGGAATTTATGTAAAATATTTCATAAGTTTGCCAAAAGATGTTCATCTTGTAGTCTAAACTAGTTTTAACTGAAAGTTGTAGTCAAAATTAGTTTTTTTATCAATACTAGTTTCGGCTGACAGCAGCTGGTCAGTACTGATTTTGATATACTAATGTCTGTCATTTCTAATTTCGACAGTTTTGATTGGCATTGAATGGATTATTGATTATTATTAATTGGATTGGAGACATCTTATTATTTATATTCCATACGAAACACATTTTATGCTTTATTTGATCTATTGTAACATGACGTGCTCTGATGACATGTTCAATTTGTTTTCAAAAGCTTTAATTGCATCCCGACCAAATTTAATCGAAATTAGAATTGACAGGCATTACTCCGTCAAAACCAGTACCGCACGTTTGCAAAACTTTGAAAAAGTTTTTGAGAGGAACTGAGATCAAAAGGACGAAAAGTAATGTATAAGTGGCGCAAATGAATCTATTTTTATGTAGAATTTGCGGTGTACAAAAAATTACTCAAGGAGGAAATTTATTCTTACACATTTTTCGAACGAACTCTTACTTGACCCAAATCGTGGCTCTTTTACTGTTTCGTCTACTTCTTGAGAGTGCGAAATTAGAAATTGGAAATTTCAATTTCTACGCTAGATGAACCCTCTTTATTTGGTGCAAAGTACTAACCTGGAACAGAGAAAAATGTCGAATCATTAAAAATTTTTGTTCATTCGAAGTTAGTTGAGGTTTATAAATTATTTCATATCGCGCACGCAAAAACTAGAAAATGATACTTCGAAAAATGGCAAAATTGTTTCCTTAATTATTGCTAGAAAATGTATAGGGGAGAGCTTTGTTCCTCGGAATACTGCATTTTTTGATAAAAATATGGCCGCTAATGAAAGTTAATCGATATATGTGAAAGATAATTGTGAAATGCACTTTCGTGCGTAATTAAAAGTTTCTAGCTATAAATTTGTGCAAATTATTGCGATGTGTTGATTTTCTGGCTCGCCAATCATTACTTTTACGCTGAAAATCTCAGTATTTTTCTAACCAAAACGAGCATTAAAAATCCGAAAAAAAAGAGGTATACTGTGTTGTTTTCTGGATCTATCGGTGTATGGAACAAATATTGAATGACATTTGTTTTTAGTCTAGAAGCTGAGGAAGAAAAAAATGTCGTGTGATGTACCGTGGAACATCCGTAGCATTTTATCTTAGAATTGCTGAATCGACTGTTAAAAATGATGAAATTGCGATAAAACATTGCTAATGTTTAGTATGCGGCTTACTAAAGTGTTGTGAAGTTAACATTCTTCCCTGTTTATTAGAAAAGAAGAATTACGACGCATTTAGAAGCTAAATGAGAAATAAGAAGAACACATTTTCGCTGAGCGCAGTATATACGACATCAATGGAATGCATTTTCTCAACTGCCTATTCCATTTAATTCATGAGATTGACCAGTAACGCTGTTGAACGAACATGTGAATCAAAATTTTTTGTCAATCTCCGTTAGCGTTAATTAATTACATTTTTTCGTCGAGCTCAAATATTGAATTTTCGTATTACAAATAAGACTTTCAACATTTTTCAGATTGCAAACCATCCAATATTAACGAAGATGAGGAGGGAAGGGTATCTTTTTCGCCTTATTTATTCTTTCGTGAGATCAAGAAATCTAGAAATTTACAATATATTACGTATTCGTGAGGGACACCCATGTGCGATTGACACATGGAAATTTATTTGGATGCACCGAGAGGAATTAATTTGTTGTAGTGAGTCGAATTGAATTCCAATGATTCATGCAATTCAATTTGAATAAGAAATCAAATTGCAGTAATTGCTAAGTGAAATAATTGAATAGGAGTTATTATTAAAATTTCTCAATTTCGCATATACAATCAAAAAATGTTCATTAGATATTTTAGAAACTTTTCATCGTATTACCCGATAACGTCTTAATTTCCCAAATCAACGATTGATTTCATACGGGAATGTATTATACATTGATATGATTCGTTTTAAATTTTTGAACGAAACCGTCGATACGGGTTGTCAAAGCTCTGGAATTTCAGCTACTTTCCGCGGAAGCAGTGGAAGCCAAAGAATTTCCAGTAATGGAATCTTGTCCTCGCGATTCCGTCTCCGACATTTCGACAACCTGGAAATGTCTAATGTTACTCGTGCCAAAGAAGTCTTGCAACGAAATGTCAAATGGTTCAGGTTCCAAGGAAGGCTTTTTGTTTCGTCCCGAGGGAATAATTGAAGTGACTACGGAATGCGAAACAAAAATTGAGGGCACTATTGTTGGAGCCTGAAAAAGTTTCTTATAATACTACAAACAATACGTACGTAGTTCAAAAAATATAGTCGAATCAACATACCAGAAAACATTATACAAAGTTTCATTCAATCAAATTAATGAAGTTGATTTAACCATATAAAATAGTTGAAAAATGTAATTCTGTTGATTTAACTTAGCAATGCAGTTGAATTCACTCTCCGAATTTGAATCAATGAAATTATCATTACTTTATAATTAGTGGCCCATTTTTGGCTAGTTAATCAGTGAAATTTCACTAAAAACCAGTAGATTTTCATCGATTAACTAGCCAGAAATGGGTCACTGATTATGAATGATTTTACTGATTGAAATTTGGAGAAGCAAAGTAAATATACTGAATCGTGGCCAGGTGCCAGTAATGTAATTTTAATGTCAATGTAATTTTTTGGTCTCTCGGAGCAATGAAAATATTCACCTTCTTTCAGATTATTTATTTAAAAATGTTTCCCTCTAGATTTCGGTCTTCGATCAAGTTCCTCTTCGGGAGCCTGAATAAAATATGACAACATATCTATCAACATTACCATCGAAAATAGTCAAAGTAGCAAAAGCAAATGCCTAAAACTTACAAATCAGAAAGTCTCAAACTTATCAGAAGTACTTATCAGAAGTCTCGAATCAAAGTATCAGAATCTTTGTAAAATCGACGAATGCATCAATAGATGAGTGACGAACCAAATAAGAAGACGTCAAATAGAGAAAACAATTCAATAAAATCGATCTAAAACTGTGCACTGATAAGAGATATTAAATTTATCACTTAATACACGATAGCTACAGTTACACGATTGCTAATAAGACCCAGCGCGCAGTAAACTAACGATGCAAATGCATTAATTTGATGCATGAGACCAAGTTCATCGCTAATTTATTAAAGCTGATGTAGCGTCACTGAAGAACGTCGATCAGATAATGGACTCGTAAGTCAAATGTCTCTTATCGCATCGCTAGAGAGGTGTCGTCAATTTTAGTTTTCTGTTGTAAGCTACACCATACATCACTCACTGCTGATTGGTCAGCATTTTACACATGAAGACCAGAGCATAATTTGATCAGCGCTTTCTACGTTGATAAATTAGCGATAACCTCAGCCTTACTGTCTTCTAATTGCTCCTGCAGTATCAGACTGTAAAACTTTTTAATACTTTGAACACCTTCATCCCATCTTTCATCCAAACTTCCTGTTATACAAATTTCGCCATCCAATTCGCCACGTAATTTTATCAAACTATAAAGTGCAACGATCAAACCAAAAACACGAACCGTTCGTTCATCTAATTGAAATGATAACCGGAGGAATTCATCATGGAGAATCTCATATCAACAATCGCGATTTGGTCATTCATCTGCGGTTCTGGTGTTGCTCCCCATTCATCCGCGCGGGCTTTGCTAACGGCATAGAATAACGCGACAAGCACGTAAGTGAGTATAAATAATGAGGATATTACTAGCGGCGCTAATTAACGTTTGCCGCTTCTCGCTTTCTCGACGTTGCTTCATCAGCGCTGCAGCATGGCTAAAGTAAAGTATACACAACACGCGTTGCACTGCGGTGCTTACGGGAAGAGACTCCATTACGCCTCGATGCCGTAAATTGGAGTTAGTTCTGAATAGGATTAGGAGTAGAGACGCTCCATTAGTGTTCAATCCGCGAATGTATTTGTGTTGCCCTTTGCCTCATATCTCAATCTCGAACGGAGACGACTCATCATGAAGTTTGCCAATGTAACGATGTCATCACGGAGAGGAATCGTGAACCTCATCCAGGATAGAAGCTTCATCCAGTCTACATAAAACTACAATATAGGGGAATGACGTGGGAACGTTGCAATCATTGCAGCAGAAATTGCCAGAAATGACGCTCGTGAAACACGAGATGTTTCGACCCTTCTCGCAAGTGACATTATATACGTTGCAACAAAAGCGCCACATCTGCGAGGGTCGTTTTCCGAGAATGTTTATGAAAGACGAGTTTTATATTATTAATGCTGAAATTTCAGCTGAGACTTGGGATATGTCAAGAGTTGATTCGATTACAAGACGCGGTACTTGAAAATAACGAAATCATGTGCATTTCGCGCATTTCGCTTATACCGTTAGAGTATCTCATGTTGCTCTTAGATGAAATTTTGGGGGCGAGGAGAATGTCTGACTGGTTTCGGGTAACAAGTATACGGTATCTCAAAGAGTTGACGTTTGGGGAAGACTCGAGTGCAAGGTGCATGTAAAATCGAGGCAATATCCTGCCACGCAGGTAAGCTCACTAGTATCTCTTCAAATCTAAATGAAATTCCTCTCGCTTAGCATCGACACAAGTCTCGGATGAAGCTTGCGATGATGTCGCAAGGATAATAGACAGCTATACGTCAAAGTTAATAATATTTGCGAATAAACTGGTATTTTGCCGATGAATTCATGTTTTTAAAAATTAATCTGCCTGCCTTATTCACATCATGTTTTATCATCTGTCCATAACTCAAACAGCTATCAAACCGTCTCGAAGTATCCGTTCATACATCACTTAATTTTCATCGAGTTCTTTCCAACAAGTGCACACATTTTTCAGTTCACCCTTTGACTATGTACCATTTCTATCGCGTTATGAAGGAGATCTCGGAAAAATCAATTCTGGGGACGATGAGCCCTGAAAACAATGCTCCACGGTACGCCGCTGTTGATTTATGAGACTTCATATCCTCGTGGCAAAGATATCAATCTATCATGTAGTGACTTGTCAACAGTGAAAACTTTCAGCGGTTATTCAAGGTATTGACACATTCGCTCATTAGTGGAAGGCTACATTATCGCTGCTACACGATTTGCTGAAGAAAAACCATTTCGCATTCTCATTCGTGCACATCAAATGCTAGATTGCGGCCATAAATTGATGTTCCTCGACCAGACAGGGCATGCAATGCTGGGGAAATATGCAGGGGTGCCTGCGATGCTGAGGGGATATGCAGCCCAGAAACAAAAAACGATGCCGAGCTGGCAGCGAAATGAGGGAGAAATGAGATCACGAGTGGTCGTTACCACTTTCTTTTTTGACCATGTTACTTACTTAGGATGCTCTATTAAAAGAATTGAACAAATGTCGGCATTGAATATCATACCCAAGTTTATTATTCAATGAAGACTTTCGGAATCTATCTGTCTCGATGGAATGAAATCAATTCAAGATCACTTTCATACCCGAAGACACGTTTTTTCGAATAAGAAATGACTGCTGCAAGGATGACGAAGAAAGCGACGTATCGAATATAATGATGGAAGCGTAACGACGATTCTAAAACTGAAAAGCGTGTATAAAAGATAAGCACTCAATTTTCGCGAGATTTACGAGCGAAGCCATCCAGAGTTTGTTCACCGTAAACAGTTTCGGGTTTTATTCCTGAAGTTACCGGGTCATTAGGAATGTGAATCTCGGTGGAACGCATGATAATTACGAAACAGCAAGAGGCAGTGCGGAAGATCGTGTTCTATATTGTTTATGACGAATCGATACTCTGTAATCCGAGTAGTGGATGCTCCAATTTCAAACCTCGTTAGACGATGCATTACAGTGTCAGCATGGGAAGGTTAATAAGGAGTGACAGCTACAAGAATCAGTGCCACGAGTTGGTCGCGCCATTGACGGAAAATTAAATTTTAATGATAAAACTTGCACTAATTAACTTCACAGTATTTTTAGAATTTCTTTCTGTGAAATGTGATTTAATAATAAAAAGGGATTTGCTTCATGCATAACGATCCTTCAAACTCATTATTTTAATGAATCCACGCTAAATTCATTATTGTCAAGTATTTGTATCCTCAAAATTAATTTACGTCATAACATTAATTAAATTTATAACAACCGTTTTTACTCTGCTCTTCGAACAGTTCTCAAACAATAATTTCGCTGCTGAAACAAAATGTGTATTTGAAAAGCTGCTTTCATTTGTGCAATTCATATTTGGTGAAAAGTCTATTTGACACTGGTTTTATTAAACTTGATCTATATCCACTTCTATTGATGAATACATCCCTTTCATTGCTTTACATGAATCCCTTTCATGTTTGCATACGTAAAAAAGTATTGTATACGTTATTCTAGAGTGAAATATTATTTGAGTGGTAAAAATTGTCCATGTCCGACTGTTCCTGTATTTATCTACTGTTTTAATCTCTTTCCAACAATCCATTTTATACCTTTGGCATCAGAACTATCTACACCATATTTTTGAAAAGGTTAGATTGAATGTTGTTTCAACTTTTCAATTATGCAATGGGAACAAATATCCATGTTTGCCTCTAAAGTCAGAAAACTGTAGGTATTTCAATTAAGGAAGATTTTTCAGAATGAACCTCGCCGAGTCCAAATCACAATCCAGTGCATTAATTCGTTTATAAACGCACATTTAATCGAATTACGAGACACGGCGCCAGGCGGCATCGGCGAACCTGTAATCTAGTTATCTACTCGGATGACTCCGCCCGGAAAGAAAAGCTTAGACAGAAAAATCGCTACGCCATACCGCTCCAGTATTAATCACGCACGTTCGCCTCCGTGATGAGGGAAAATATAAAAAAAATTATCACCCTGAATACGCCGGGGTGGTCCACCATATTTTCCTCCATTAAAACCAACTGCGCTTCGTATAATGATACTTTATATACGCGAATAAACCGGGGTATATTAAAGCGAAATCGTTAACTTGTAAAATTGCGAAATGAGGAATTTTCCGAAAGTTTTTAAAACATTTTCTCGTTGTCACGAGAGAATATGAAACTAGGAAATATTATGAGCAGAGAAAAAAGCGTAGCCACAAATGGCTGATATACCAAAATCAGCGCGTAATATGATAACTCGTTAGGAGGTCGAAAGTTTGTATAATGTCAGGAGCTCGTTTTAGCTACATAAACTTTCGGGGATTGTTATTCACCCTACTGGAGACAACTACGTGTCTCCGGGTCTTGATTCTGGTCAAAGCGAGAAAGATGAGTTTATCATCGAAGAAGAAAGGCAAGAAAATGGAAAGGAAAAGAAACGAGTCAGCAACAGGCTGTTCAATCGTACACACATAAAAATTCTAGGTGCATTATCGAACCATGCATTTTAAGAAGACTTAACATTGAAAATCCCACATAAATATCTGAGAATGTCGACGAAATCGTTGGGGGATTGAAATCGAATTAAAATTGAGACCAAAATCAGAATTCGCGAAGTAGATAAAACACGGAAATAAACGTAAAACCTTGAATATCCAAAGAAAACTCATTAACGTGATCACGTGACGAAATCAAGCAAGGTTTATTGCGTATTTCGTGTCAAAGAGGCAAGGAGATTAACAGCTTCAAATAACCCTGTACGGCAAGCCACCACGTGAGGCCAATAGCTATCTATGGTCAGCCGATTAAGTTCCCGGCGCACGTACAACAAAGGAGTCAGTAAGATTTCCGATCCGGCCTGCATATTGCGGCAAACCGACGGCTATAGAGTTTCCGAACGACTTGACTACTTCGAAGCAACTGGCTCGAATCACACAAAAGAAGATTCTTCTCTATTTCAACGCCACTTGGCCCAGGCTGCTGTTGCTGCCGGGCACACTTTGTATTTGATCACGAACTATTGGACTCTCCTAATACAATATGAATGACGCTAATGAACAAGAAAATGTTCGATGAGCTCGTGTCTCTTCTTCTTTGTAAAATAGCTGCAATTGACAGTTTATGAAATTGATTTTAAAAACCATAAGGATCATTTCGAAATTCCAGAAATGCTTGTTTTTCTTTGAAAAAATACATCGAAAACAAGGATACTTCTGAATCATTTTTCGCGGCAATTTTTTATAATTGTTTTTTTTTTCAAAAAATCTTCATTTAGAAATAATGGTTCTTGTCTCGGCAATTGTGGTGGTTATTTGATTTATGACAGCAACACGTATATTCTTAAGGTGGATCGATACTTTAATGCAAGGGCGAATTGAAAAAAATATTTATAATGCAACATAATTAATGACATTTAATATTTGAGTATAATTTATTCAACAATATCTTCTTCTTCACGAAAAAAATACGCGAGTGAAAAAATTGTACAAAAATGCTCGTAACGAACAATTGAACATTTTAATAGTTTTTTTGGAGAAAAATTTTTATTTCTCAGCCAATTTGCGGGTTTGGTTATTTATATTGTTCACGGGACTATTTGTAAGAACTTGACCGTGGCGTTTTGGAAAATATTCATTTGCCGAAAAGATACATGCATTTGTTCAGTAAGGAGGTCAAAAATTCTTTAAACAAATGCATGTATCTTTTTGGCAAATGAATATTTTTCAAAACGCCACGGTCAAGTTGTTGCAAATAGTCCCGTGAACAATATAAATAATCGAACATGCAAATTGGCTAAGAAATAAACATTTTTCTTTTAAAAAACTGTTAAAATTTTCAATTGTTCGTTACGAGCATTTTTGCACAATTTTTTCAGTCGCTTATTTTTTTTTCGTGAAGAAGAAGATGTTGTTAAATAAATTATACTGGCATATTAAATGTAATTAATGACGTTGCGTTATAAATATTTTTTCTAATTCACCCTTGCATTAAAGTATCGATCCACCTTAA
>JABFQM010002518.1:0-14835 GCA_022816865.1 Zelostemma sp. ZL-2020 | reverse complement strand
CTTTAAACAAATGCATGTATCTTTTTGGCAAATGAATATTTTTCAAAACGCCACGGTCAAGTTGTTGCAAATAGTCCCGTGAACAATATAAATAATCGAACATGCAAATTGGCTAAGAAATAAACATCTTTCTTTTAAAAAACGGTTTAAATTTTCAATTGTTCGTTACGAGCATTTTTGCACAATTTTTTCAGTGGCTTATTTTTTTTTCGTGAAGAAGAAGATGTTGTCAAATAAATTATACTGGCATATTAAATGTAATTAATGACGTTGCGTTATAAATATTTTTTCTAATTCACCCTTGCATTAAAGTATCGATCCACCTTAAACTTTCGACAGAAACATTCCAAATTTACCCTACTTGTAATAAATAAATGACAGATATTTCTCATTGATTACTTCATTTCTTATTGCATTTCTAGCCCAATTATTATAATATTTTATAATTATTATTTGTTCGGTAATTTATTAATCTGCATTTGTAAATCGAGGTAAAAATTTGATCAAGTTCAGCTCGAGTTCCGAACTCGTCGATTTGTTGCAAGGGGAAATAAACTGCTTCTATTTGAGAAACAGTTTTGTTCTTTAGACTCGACGGTATAATACGCAAAGAACTTTCCTTTTCAATGAAAGTACGTAGTACCTTCGGGAGAAACCCCGTTATCTTGAGGCTATAAGGATAAGGAATAAACACCTCAAGGTTGAATTATTGAATAAATCGAGAGCATTAATGGAAAGACAATTGAGAGAGCGGATTTTACACCTATAGAAATTGCGTAACGAACACATTTGAAAATTGTATTCACGTTTTGCGGAAGTTATTTTGCAGATGGGCTGAATACAGATCACCTTTTAGTTAATATTTTTAGTGCTTTATCGTTTTAAGAATGCTTTAAAAGATTCAATAATAGCTACAACAATAACTTTCATTGACTTGTGCAAAAAAGTTATTTCGGCGATGTGCAATGCGAATTGAAAAATTATTTTTTCCTCCGTTCAGTTATTTTAATCTCCAAATCTTATTATAATGAGGTGCGCGCTGGTCAAATAACGGCATCACAACTCCATTTCTGTTCTTTCTTCATCGATTTGTATTCGACATTTTTTCTATCGCTTTAATCTATTTTCGAAGTACCAAACAACTTTTCAAGAGTCGTGGGCCACTCGTAGTTTATGCTGGAAAACGCCTTATGAGAAAAGTTCGCGACATGTTCACAAAAAGAATAGTTTCCGGAGAAATATTCAAGTTTTTATCAAGCTCGTTGTTTAGTTACGAAAAGTTTATTGAGCAATCTTTAATTCTTCTTCGTATCCATGATACAAACTCATCGTGAAATCATTTTCCTCTGTACTAATTGGGCGAATAAAAAAAGTTTAAATAAAAACGTAAGTTTTCACTAAAGCGTGTTTTGTAAACGAAGAAGAAGAGTGTTTGTAAAAATGTACGTAACCATAATAAAATACCTAATGAAATAACGTCCTTCGTACTGTCCATTTCCGTCTAATTATCATTAATCGCAGCTAAACCCTTGTTTGCAGCAACTGCGTACAATCCTTTCAACCGATACAGTAGTGATATCAACGCATTGCCCTTGCTCGTTATTAATGTAATCCTTTTTTATTTTATCGATATTCAATGGAATTAGTCGTCATCCAATTTATCTTCATCCGCGTTGCTCAATGTTTCAAAAAATGTTCGTAATCAGCCGTTTTTGAAAATCCTCTTATCTTTTCCCAATCAATTAAACGAATCTTACGCTGCAAATTCATTTGTTCAAAGCTTACATCTCGTGAAATAGCATAGAAACGTGATAGTCTTCTCCGGCCATCTTTCTTTCCCGTGACCGGTCATTTCACCTTTTCCAATTTTCCCGCTTGATTGGTAAGACGACACTGGCCAGTTTACCTAATTTGATTGTTCACCTCCAAAAGCGAAACTTTTGTACATTTTCTAAGAAACTTTACGAGATCCAGTTACCAGTTATATCCGTTGAGGAGAAATGTTAACAAAAGATATGTTGAAACGCAATCGCGCTATAAATTGTGTATGAATTCGCAAATGATACCCTCTTTTACCGACCCCCGAACTCGATGACGTCGATGGAGCGCGATAATAGTGTTTGTCTCACCTGAAAAGCCGGACCGTATAATCGCCGTGTCCCTTTCATCTGATAGCTCTCGTTACCTGAAAACAACGAAACAAACATTTTGGAATTTCATTCGAATCAATTCGACGCGAATATCCCACACAAAATCTTCTTCGAAACTGCGAATAATGATTTCGCAAAATTGCGTAACACGATTTGTTACGCAACCGTTGCAATAATCAATTGTTATAGACAATAACTTGAAGCGTTAATGCACCAAGTCCCTTCGTTCGCGTAATTAACGCAGATGCTGTTTCGCACAATATCGTCACATAATTTGCTTGGGGCTCTTGACAAAGAGAAAAAAAATCGCAAGTCTTCGCAGTTTCAGATACTTCATAATTGGCATTTGTCGATCGAATTAATCATTGCTCGCTCGAACGTGTAAAAAACGAAACAAAGATTGTCCTTCCGCCTGAAAACGTCGAGCGACTGAATTTCCGTAGCGTGCTTTTTTCCTCTAATTAATAATTTCAAGATTCATTGATCGAAACGAAGCATCTTCGATGGACATTAATTTTAGTACCGGGTAAATCGTATGACGCGTTTGCTGTAGCTTTACAATGATAATGTACAGAATTTATCCATAGATTATATGATCGAGTCTGCAAATGACGCGCGGTTGCTTGTAACTGACATAGTACACCTCATTGTCGTTGGACTTGTGAGAATCGATTCATACGGAATTCGATTTGAAAATGCACCTCGCTTGGAAATAATGAAAGGCTACTCAAATTCAATTTACAATGCAAAATCTTTCTTTGTTTGGTATTCACATTTTTTTTGCGAAAAATACGATAAGCAAGATTAATAAGTCAGATAAGGGTTTGAAATATTGTAAGGCGAAGCAGATAGCAGGTGATAGCGTACAAAAGGAGTTTCCTCGAGCATTATCGAGGGAGAAAAAAATCAATCGAACCATCGAAGACACCTGTATAAAGTTTAACAGGGGCTTCGTTCTTCCCGGGGGAAAAGAATTGGCCGATTTCTGTTCGTTATCGTTGAATGCTCAACGGTGTTACAAGAATCATGCATAAACAAATTTTCAAAGGCGCAGCTTCGTTATCGGCGTTTCATTCATAGCTTTTCAGTCACGACTCGCGCATTTGTGTAATTTTCCCCACGATCGCAGAAAATTTTACAGGACAAAAAGGACACGGTATTTGGTCGCAATCTGCGGTACAAGTGCACTTTGTATAGTTGCAACTTCCGAGTTAGTAATTGGTTGACTTATTCGCGCGCGCGTCAGTGAGTTACGTAATGGATATCGCGCGACAGTAGGCTTCCAAGCAAAAGTTCCTTAGCCCGACAAGTGCATCGCGGTAAATCTGTTCGATCTTTGAAGTTTCGCCGATTTTTCATCGATTTTTCGAAGCGATTGGGACTTGGATTTATTAAACATTTTTTTGCGTGCTGTTCATTTCGTAATCGTGCAGTGTCGCTGGAGAATCATCGAGGCGTGTTGCATATTCGTAATAAAGTCACTGTCAAGGTGAAGGTTGCATCTCTGTTATCAACTCGATCGTACGCATTTTACGTATGCGAATATGCAAACATTATGTATTAGGAATATTTAACCGCATTACGTAATCATTGACAAGGAATTATGAACACCGATGTATATATAGTTTCTATGATTTCTTTTCGGTTGCGGATTTCGAATTTTCAACTGTCAGTTTTTGTCATTTGATTATTAAATACTGACACGGATTCGTGATAAGGAAAACAATGATTTTTTTTGAAAAGAAAGTGGGGCCATCGGAATCTCTGACATTTAAAAGCGAAGGAAATAATTATAAGTAATTCAGAGTTTTTCCAATTATAAATTCTTGCCGAAACATTGTATTACGAATGAAAAATTATTTATTATGATTTTAATTTAGATTTTCGTTCATAAATGAACTGTTTTTCCTCGGTTTAGTAATACACGGAGCAGTAATCAAACAACGCAATTACACTCAGCGCCACTTGAAATATCTTGGACTTGAATTATCGGTTATTGAAAAGCAGAGTCGGAATTGCATAGATCAAGGTTGATTTTAATTCGCTCTCAAAAGAATTAGCGCGTACTCGGGTCACGCGTTGCAATCCTTTCGAAAAAAAATCACTACGCGCTCCTAGAACTGAAAGAGTTATCACGGAAATTAATAATAAAATATGAATCTTATGTGAAAATTTGTAAAGCTGAGATAAATAAAACATGCTCTTCGCTAGCGACAAAAGATTTTTTTTACATGATTCTCAAGATCGTTCGCGCGAACATTTCTGCTCGTTTATGGAAAACTAGTACAAGATGAATCTTTTTGTGTCGTCAAGACCTTCATCATTTGTTTGTTGAAAAAAGATACTGTTATCAGTTCTTCAAATCGAACAATGCTTTGAAAAATGTGCGTGAAAACCTATTTTCGAAGCAATGGGACAAAGATATCCCGGCGCAAGTAGGAAATCACAAGAAAAGTTACGAAAAAAAAATCTAGATTTTACAAACGAGCACGAAAATGTGAGGAGCATTTTTTCGAAAAACCCATGGAAGAGTTTGTCGTGTTTTTTCACTACTTTTTGTAATTACATTTAATGTTTTGTCATTTTTTTATTTTTTGTAGTTTCTTTTTAAATTTTCCGTGGTTTTCTGTAATTTTTTAATGATTTTACGTGATTTGTGGTATCTTTTTGTCCATTATGCAGTTTTTAATAAGTTTCCATGTTTTTTTTCCGTAACTTTGTGTGACGTTTTGAATCGTTAATATTTGCAATCTTCATCGCACTTTTAGGCATCATTTTTTCATTATGATGTATCAAATTACAGCGTTCAGTAAATACATCAATTTTCGTATTTTTTTATTCACGTCAAGGTATTGAAGAAAAAATGAATTGAAGGATCTTCCAAAAAGTTCAAAAGTATTTTTTCCGGCGTTTCTTGGAGGAAGGAAAAGGTCAGCGTAAAAGACAAGGAATAGCGACAGTTCACCGGTGAAAACAGTGCAGGTATTGGGCAAGGCGAACAGATTGTGGGAAATTGACCGGCATGAAGCATGTCCTAGACTCAGAGCAAGCATTGCGCAATGCTTCAAGTATTTGCGAGCGTTGGTTTATAAAGCGCCCTGTTTACTGGCGGATAAGAAGCGTGTCTAACCTTCCACTGAATTTACCGCATACAAATCCTGTGAAATCTTAACTCCGAACTCCTGCATTTATTTTAAGCACGCGCATTCAAGTTTATTCAATATTAAAACTAATTTACTAAATAAATATCTCGAATAAGTACAGTAATTACTGTGACCGACTTCAAAAAAACCGATTAATTAATTCGGTAATCTTTTCGCGATAAAAATTTTAAATAATTTATCCTGCAGAAACCAATCTTTTTTTTTTTTTTTGTATTCGTGCATAAGTTTGTCGAAATATTCTGTCAATTGTTTTTTCAATTTTTACATGGACATTTCAACTGTAGCAATTCGGGTGACATTTTTTTCTGGGCAAATAATTAATTTTGAGTTAAAAAAAATGAGACAGAGTTTTACGAGGATTTTGCAGTTTTTTTGGGTGTACAAAAATGTACCAAAAGATTAAATACATACATTAATATTGGAAAAACTGTTATAATTATATTAATTTTAATGTCTATTCGGCTTATTGATAAATTGAGATGACGTCACCACCAAATTCCACTCGTTTTCGATCACTTACCCGATGACAGCTGTCATCTGATTCCTAAGCAGAAACTTATCTCGCTGTTTTTCAAAAAATTATGCATGGCAAATCGATTAAATTTATACGACTTACATTTCGATGTCACGTAAGAACAGATACGATTTATCGATCGGAAGTCACATGTTTGATCCGAATTTACATCGAATTTGCACTGAACAGTGGCTACAAATTTGTCAAATCGCAAAATCAAAATATTTCCTGTTACCCGAAAAAAAAAAAAATTACTCAGTGTCAATAATTACATATCGAAGAATATGCGAACTCGTAAAAAACGAGATGCGTGGAAGATGATTAGCGGGAAACAAAGTCAGATAAACGACTGGACAGTGACGTAAAACGACGCGGAATATTTACGCGATATCCGCGTTCTTCGCTCGTCATTTTTTTTCAGCTTTTGAAAAAGTCGTAAAGTTTCCAAAGTAAACAAAACAAATGACGAAACAATCTTTACAAGTATTGTTTCCCGTTTCGTCCCGATTTCTTTACGATTTCCAACGCGATATAATAATTTCTATAGCTTCAATAACATAATCATCATCTTTTTCGTAATCATTTCATGATGTAATCAGAGTTTCCGTTCCGTTGAATAGAAGCACTGGAAATGGCACTCGAGTTGTCAACGTTACAAATAGGAAATGTATAGTTTAGTGCGCATGCACGAACGGGAATTTGAATATTGTAAGTTGCGACTTACTTCCAATTGATGTGCAATTGATTCCAGTGACGATCTTCGTGCATGACGTTGCGCGACACAAATATGCACGGAGAATACGCGCGATCGGCCAGTGCGTACTATATAATCCGCGAATGCAATTTACGACACGAAAGAATAGCAAACAGAGACAATAACGTGCAACGGCGACGAACCGAAGACGAGACGGTCAAATGAAGAGGCGCTAATGCGGTGCGAATCGCGCTTTTGAAAAATCGCGCGTCGCAGGTGGCAGCACCAATCGAAACGAAAATTGCGTTCCCTATTTTACCGACAAAACGATTCGAAATAATCTCCCAAATTTCTCAAAAAGCTTAAAATATTTTCGAGGAAATGATCGGTTTAAGGGGAAGAATACACAAAAATTGCAATTGTTTGAAATGTTGTATTTGATGATTGAATTTGTCGGTTACAAGCATAGAGAAAATTTAATCGCTGTCGCTCTCCGATGTTTTATTCTTCCTTCTCTTTTTACGTTTCTTGTGTTTCGATTTGTGCTTTCGCTTCTTGTGTTTGCTCTTTTGCTTTTCATCGGAACTATCGCTCTCTGATTCGCTGTCTTCGGACTCTGACGCTTTTCCTTTGCGGGATTTTTTCCGCTTCTTTTTCTTCTTCTTGTCCTGCTTTTCCAACTTCTTCTTTAGTTCCTTTTCTCGAAGCTCGGTGAGCGGAGTCACGTAATTTTCGTCACTGTCGGAACTGGTGCTGCTCACGTCGAGGACGATTTCCTTGTTCGGATCGATTTTGAGAAAGTTTCGGCATTGGTAGGTCAAATGTCCAGTGTAGCCGCATTTTTTGCAAGCCGCGCGAATGTGTTCTTTGTTCTGTGGGATGAGCCTGGACAGAAATTCCGGGTCCATTTGTCTGCGAAATGCGTACAAATATTGATAAAATAGTACACGATTGCACAAAATGTGATGAAAACTTCACATATATAATCACGCGATTTCGTAATTGTAGCGATGATTCGATTTATTATTTCGTCATTGCAATCATTGAGAATCTCTGCAGTTTTTTGAAATTTCTCAAGTTTTCAACATACCTTGATCGATGCAATTGTAAACACGTATCGAAACGTAAGATGCTCGCGAAGTTTTGTTTACTTTTTTCCGCTACTGTAGAGGTTATGTTGGTCTGTAGAGAACGCAGCGAATGTTCCGGACAAATCGGGAAATAAAACGTACGATTTTATCGACTGTGGAACGCACGAAATTCAAATTTTAATAGTTCCAAAAGCGCGTTTTGCAAAAAATGTCATTTCAGTGGAATACTTGTCTATAACTCTTCTGATTTGATTCATGTTTTATTGTATTTTCAATAAACTAAACTAATCAAGTTGAAGACAGTCAAATAATTATTGAATTGGAAAAATGATTTGATCAATAAAATTTCAATCGCACCTAAACGATTTTACAAGAACATAAAATCACATGAACCTTTTTTTGAGAAGGGAAATTGTTTATATCTGCGTTTATACCAGGAGAATTCTCAAGAAACATTAGCGAAAGTTTATTACATTTATTATTGTAATCGTTGTTTCACGAAGTTACCGATATCATGCGTTCCGTTTCAAAATATCGATTGAGGTGTAGTAATAAAAGACATGGGTATATTATAAAGAGAAATATTTTTATTACAACATTATAAAAGCTATAATCATACTTGTAACGTAATACAATACTTATCAAATGTAACAATCAGTGGATCTTTTGTCGAAGACATTTATTCGGAAGAAATGAATCGGTATAACAGGAGTACGCAATATTTGTTACTTTCGTACGCACATCACGGAAATGCGAAGTACATTGGGTATAAAATAAATACATGTACACTGAATTAAGAGTATTTTTATATATGTATAGTCAGTATTTATGCGTATATTTTTACATACATACGCGTCCATTGATACAACATTCACATGCACACATGACAATTGTTTCAAGCTTCCGCGAATTACATTTATTTTATGCCCTTTTGTATTTCACTTTTAAATGTAGAAAAATACAATGAAAAAGCATCAAACGACTAAATTAAATTACTAATCATCAAATTACATATCACTTTTTTTGATGTACACGAAGCTTCGCTTGGAACTCAAATTAATTTAAAATTGACTTCATAATAAATTTTTTTTTCGTCACATTTTGTCTCTCTTTTTTGCATACAAAAATATATAATGCAATTATGAATTCGAGCTAAAGCTTACTTCATTATCTTCAACAGGAATCAAATCTGGAGTGAATGTGATTAAGGAAATCATATTTACTAATGAAGCTATTTAGTTCGTCAAGATGGAAACTTTGTACGTTGAATTATAAAGGTTTTCTATTAGTTTGAAGAAAATTTAATTAAAATCAGAAGTGTACGGGAAAATTGTTCGTCCATCGAAAAATGAATTTATTTATTCATGAAAATCTTTTGGATGTTTAATCTAAACAACGCGAACGATGGCTTTTTTGAAAATAATAAAAAGTTTTTGGATATTCATAATTTCTATGGACAATAATTTATCAGCGCACAACATCGATACCTACTTTAGTTCATTTCATTTTGTTTATACCAAGTCATAGACACTTTTAATATTTACATTGACGATGGATTAGTTTTTATTACATTGCGTTTCTTCTATTTACCGATCTTACAGATTTTACAAGTTATTCTCAGGGGTTTTTTTATGACGATGAAAAGTACATTTATTATTGTGTGATTGTGGTCCTCGTTGTTTCGAAATACGTTATGTTTTATTAATATTTGCAATGCTTTCTGAAAAGTTTAAACTTCACGTATAAAAGAAAACGCTTTAGCTAACATTTCTCCTGTGGAGACACTTTTTCAAGAAACTTTTGTACTAGGTTGATTTGCGAAAAGCCATATTTAAACTTTTGTACTATTTTGATTTCCAGTCCGTATTGTTTTCATCTAAAATCCTATTTTCGAAGTACAAATGTATCTTCCAAAATACTTGTCCTTATCAACAATTCCTGTCGGCTAACCATGTGTAAACACACAATAAACACAAACATAATAATTACTTATTACTGACGTTTTACAAGTGACACCGATACGAAAATTCGACGTCCAAAGAATAAAGTTGCTGAGTTTTTGCTGTTCCCGTATTCGCTATTTTCCAGAAAAATAAGCGAATCCAATTTTTGAAAGCATCATTTTATGATTAACATTCAACAAATGTTAACTCGAAACGAATAAACATTTTCGTAAATGGATTGGTGTCAATATGCAGCCTAATTGTTCACAATTTTTTACGAACTCTCAACACTTCGGGCTATTTTTCTAGTAAAGAAACTTTTAAAATGCAGCGCTTTTCATAAGTTTCGAATACAGACAAAACTTGTAGTAAAATTAAAACTCCTCAAGTTACCGCAGCGAAAATCGATGTTGAAATAAGAGCTCTTCTAAAGTTTCGTTATGGCGTATGGCATATCAAAACTCTGCCAGTAAAACCTCGAAATATTAAATGCAGGATTCCCAAGAAAAATCCTGATTACTTATTCTCTTCAATAAGACTGTATACATAATTGCGGGAAATTAACGCAAAAACATGAAAATGCAAGTATTGTCGCAAGAACGTGCTTTCGGTAGATTATGTGCAATACTTGATAAATATTTCCTATCGATAATTGTATAATAAATATACATTTTCTCACTAAATTCACCGTAAATTCAATCCAGTATAAAATTAAATATCAAATACTTAAACAACATATTTTGTTGTCTCGTAAGTAGTGCGCGTTCATTAGGACTCCATTAGATAGTAAACTTTCGATTACCTTTAAACTTTTGAAACTTTCGATACTTTAACAAAATATTTCTATGCTATTATTGAATCCTTCAAACAAACTGATCCATTATTCCAGCCACGATGAGAGAACATTATCGTAACTTCAATAAAATTATGAAAGCGTAATATCGTTACGTTCGCGGTAATTTGAATGAAAATTAAGTTCATTTAATAAAATCGCGATTTCGAGCATCAATTTGTTGTAAGAAAATCATTTTGTTGGATCGAAAAATAGTAGCGCTATTTGCAAAATTATAACGTTTTTTTATAATTGAAACCACTCAGAATCATCATTTGAAACCCAGTAAAAAGAACTGAATAATCATCCTGTAAACTCGCAATAAATTTCCATCGATTGAGCAGACTTTTTTGCAAAATGTCCGCGTTAATTTATAGAAAATGCATATATTGCATGAAAATGTGTTCAAAACTTCTAATTTTTAATTTTGTCACCTTATACACGTATGAATTTTCAATTATTTGCACAATTTACTTGAACATAGTATTCAGAAAAAACATTCGATTTTGATGTCGCATCGGTTACGATATTTCACCGGACTCTGATTTTTCTGTTTTCACGTACGAATTTTGGCGGCAAATCATTTGTTTCAAGTAGCCTTATTCTGTTTTTGCGCGTTGTGTTATTATTATGCGGCTCATTGTGAGCATATTGCGTACCGCGCACTAGGTGTTTGTCCATTACTGTTGTGTTGAGCACACGAGCAGAAAGTCGTGTTTTTTTAGAGTTTTCAAGTGTGCGTTTGTTCGCCTCTTGATTCAAGACTCGGGGTAAACCGAAATCAGTTTCCATCCAAAACATTACGTTTATGTGTAAAAACAAATTATTTTCTGGGTAAAACATTAATTTTTTCATAGCCTAGTGATGTTTAGTTGTGAATAAAACTGTCCAAATAAGAATTAAAACCACCCCAAAATAAGTGCTCGTAAATTATTGCCTCCGGGCTCTGATTTTCTCTCTACGCAATGGTCCCATTTGTAAACAGCAATCAAAACTGTCTTTCGGAATTCGCATTTTTTTATAGTTATTTACCAACTGGAATGAAGTTTCCTTTTTCATCAATTGAACAAAAAAGTTTTGGCATAAAAATACCGATATTTTTTTCTTTTTCGAAGTCTCTTCTAAAATACCAGTTATATTTTTTATTGGCAGATTTCTATTTGCTTCTTCAAACAACATTTTCATCTGCTAAAATATATATGTACTTATGAATTAGTAGTAAATTATAGCTGGCATTTTTTTGATACACAAACTTATAAAGTACTTGTGCTCAAAAAATGTTACTGTTACATGCAAACTCGATTACACGCATTATTCGGACGATATTTATTTTTCGCATACAAATATTAATTACTTGTTTAATAATATTCATTCAACACTGCAAAAGCAAGTGCCGCCATCGGCGATAAGTTCGTATTGAATTTTGAGTTACTAAGTTAATTACTAAAATAATTTAGAATTGACTACGAAAGTATCGTTAATGGCGACACTTCTTTTGCAGCGGAGTTTACGAAGAGCTCCATATGCATTGCTCATTTAATGAAAACTCAATAATCGCTCACTTTCACGGAAGAATAATCTCGTAATACGATGATAGAGGTAAATGTACAGTGATCGACGAATCTTGACAGTGATTAATCATTTTATAAAAGATATTCGATTCCAGAATAAATCGACCGTACAATTATTGAGACCTTTAATTCAAACAGATTAAATTCCAATAGATGCCAATTACCTCCATCAATTACTGCACGTTCTCCTCCAGCTGTACATAAATAATTGCTGAGGAATTTTTTTATTTAATTGCATTATTAAAGTGACAATCGATTTCCACGCTCAATAATTTTGAATTATTCGAAACATTGGAGTGCTCCAGACTTCAATAAAAGCACCGCGAAATTTCGTATCACACTTTCTTGAGGTAGAAAGATCGTCCCTGCAATTCTGTCGTAAGCTTTGCTTAAACTCGTCGATTTCTTTTTTTGTGGTCTAATTAAGGACGATACGGAGAGTTTCAATGTTACTAAGAATAATCGTCAAGTGAAAATTAGGACAACCTGTAGTGTATGGAAGTTTGCAACAACAAATGCCCAATATTAAAATGTATTGAAATTCTGTTCCGTATATCAAACCACACGGACGAAATTTTATTTTAGGTTTTTAATGGACGGAGTAAATGCGCGACATGAATACTCGAGATGTGATTAAAATGTTATAATTCATTTACATACAATACACAAGTATGCCAATGCAATTAATTAATAAACAATCTTATCATTATACTCGTACAACACGAATTATGTTCGTAAAATATAACTCTTCATTTATCAATTGTTACGAACTACAAGTGATAAATATTGCATATTATTTCGCAGTAAAGTATGAAAATGTATTACTCATTAAAAATTAATTGCGATGATCATCATGTTATTGATTCATGTTCTGTTAAATTCTTAAAACCATCAGTCTTCGAAAGAACCTAAATTACCGGCGCTGATGCAAAGAAATTTGAAATTACTTATAGTTTCGTACATAAATTGTCTGGCACATAAATTTAAGAGTATGCACATTAAAAATAACCCACTACGCCTAAAATTCCAATTGTTATGTATAACCTGCTGAATATTCTACAGTTTCATCGAACAATCATAAAAATACAGTTTTCGTAATGCAGGTTTCGCATGTAATTTTATATTTTAACTCATAAATTGAGTACCAACTATCGGTTATTCGTTTCCAATGATAGATACGCAAATTCAAATCTGCACTTCTTCACTACAATCATGAGAACCATGTCTGTTCACTATAAAAAATTTACTATCTGACTTCAATTTCATTAAAAAGAAAATAGGAACCAATAATCGACATAAAGTACACTGGAAACTCGTTGTAAAGCCTTTCTCGTTACATGCAAGTCACTACTCGTTGTTGCAGCGACTTTTATCGTTCTACTCATGCGTCAACGTCGTAATTGGACGTTAGAAGGAAATATTATGCTTGCTCTAACGACTATACCCCCAAGCTGGTCGTTGGAACGAGGTTTCAGTGTTAGCATTCGGAAAAAATAGTCTTTTCCCTACATGCGTCAAAATGCCGCCATTTGAAGCATGTTCCACGAGAGAGAAATCACATATATCTCATAAGTGACGAAATATGTGAGCGGCGCATGCGTAGTAACGCGATTTACTTACAGGGAGCAAAAGGACAGTGGCGCCACCACTCGATCCAAGCTAGCGTACACAAATGAGATGTGTGCGATTTCTCTCTCGTTACAACACGCTTCAAATGTTGTCATTTTGACGCATAATGTAGGAAAAAAAGTATAATATGCCGCTTGAGAGAGAGGCGATTTTGCTTCGGGTGATGCTGCCCTCGCTACGCTCGTGCAGCAAACTCCACCCTCATCAAAATCACTTACCTCTCTCCCTAGCAGCATAATGTACTATTTTTTCTACGGCTTTCAAACGAATAGTTACCTATGTCTCCCAGAGACATTGCAACCTCAGGTCTTTTGAATAATATTCGCGCTAATACTGTCAGGATACATTGAAACGTGGCGCTGTCCAATACCGAAACGTTTTATACCTCCGGGAAGAATAGAAACAGCTTGCTATCCAAAATTTTGTTTTCAAAAGAGCCTCTATACTTCTGGAGAACATTGAAATAGTATGTTGCCTTATGTTTCAATACCTCTTGCCTCGTCAATGTTCATGTAGAACATTGGATATGCACGATATTGAAATTCGATCATAGAGTGATCAAAAACTGATCGCGTGCAGGAACACATGCCAGGAAAGGCATTCGTACGTGGGGAAGATTATTCGAAACGATTGCTTGGAAGCTCTCGACGACTTTCTCGACATCCACGGTAATTCCGAACGGGCTTTTCCACCCTTACCAAGTTTATCGACGCTCAAAGGGCCCGAACTAAGCCACCGAGGACTCGTGTTCCCACGTACTTCGTAAATTCTAACCTCACTCTTTCGAGTATTGTTTTCATAGATAGAGCTTTTAGTATTGATAATACGTACAGAATATACAGGATGTCCCGAAATCACCGGGAAAGGAAAAAATCCCAAATTCTATTTTGAATTTGGAATTGAAAAGTCCTTGGCGATTTTTTTATATTCACAACCGTTCAAAAGTTATTAACCCTGAAAGCACATCTGATCCCAAACATCTTGCAAACATCATGCAAACATCAGAGGACTCACGCGTTTGCACAAATTTAGATGCCATCTGCGACCGCGGATTTACTTTGAATTCGTGCAAACGGTTTACATGCATTAAAAATGGTATTTTATTAGAAATTGGACCCATTTTTTTCATTTATTAACGTGGTACTTGTTTATCAATGCTGTACATAATTTATGAAATATGTTTCATTGGTAATTGTGTCAAAATTAATTCCCCTGAAAGCACGCTTGCAGGCAATTTCGATGCAACC